>VZSZ01004782.1:19200-88143 GCA_013398815.1 Ibidorhyncha struthersii | reverse complement strand
GTCCAGCAAACGGCTACAAAGATGATTAGGGGATTGGAGCATCTTTCATATGAGGAGAGGCTGAGGGATTTGGGTCTCTTTAGTCTGGAGAAAAGAAGATTGAGGGGGGATCTTGTTAATGCTTTCAAATACTTGAAGGGAGGATGCCAGGGGGATGGGAGCAGTCTTTTTTCAGTGGTGCCCAGTGATAGGACGAGGGGTAATGGGCACAAACTTGAACATAGGAAGTTCCATCTTAACATGAGGAGGAACTTCTTTACTTTGAGGGTGGTGGAGCACTGGAACAGGCTGCCCAGAGAGGTTGTGGAGTCTCCCACTCTGGAGACATTCCAAACCCGCCTGGACGCTGTCCTGTGCAACCTGTTGTAGGTGACCCTGCTCTGGCGGGGGGGTTGGACTAGATGATCTCCAGAGGTCCCTTCCAACCCTGACTATTCTGTGATTCTGTGATTCTGTGGTTTGTTGGACAATGAAAGCCCCAAAAGGTTGCAGATTCTGACTTTGAGCCATGCTACATTGGTAGCTAATCAAGCCAACCACAAAAGTTCCCAGAACTCGTGAAAAGTGAGCTTAGAGCTGATCAAATCCTGGAGACAACGTACTCATCTCCTCCACTGCATGAGATCTGATTTAACACACAGTTAAGTGGTAGAACTCATTGCCACGAGTTGCTGCAGAAGCCAGAAGCAAAAGCAGGTCCATAAACTAATTGCAGAAATTACTTGAATATGGGTTCACTGGGGGCTACAAAGATCATCTCCAGGCTCCAGCTCAGCAAGTTCCTGGCCTGCAGATTTCTGGAGGCTGAGAACATAGACTGCAAAGTCTGTGTTATTTTATCTTCTCTCTCTTTAAGACATGCCAATGGGTACTGAATGCCTCAGAATAAAAAATATGACCTGAAAAAACTACAACTTTTCTCACATTCTTAAAATAACTTATTCTTGAAATTTAGTACATTATGTTGTAAGAATTCTCTACACATGTAGCTGCTCAATTTACTCTCCCTTCTCAGTTTAATTGATTTAAAAAAATAAAAATAAAAATAACAAGGGGGTAACCTGTGACATTCCAGATAGCAAGGAAGGAACAGTCCCTTTTCTGGTTGCTAGAAAACCCATTCTGTGCAATCATACGTATCCTCTGACATCACCAAGTATGAGAAATTTAACAGCCTTTGCCCCTGGAAAATAGGGGGGTAGAATACCTGATTTCATCATTACTAGAGGTGGAATAATGTACTTCTGAATAGGAAGTAGTCTCCACGGCTGCGTGAAACTCTATGTTCTACAAAGGATAAATTGTGACAGAAATAAAGCCCTTAGGAGAATGCTTGCCAAGTGGTACTATTTGTAAACCCTCACAGGTCAAGCTCAAAAGATTAATTTCATATTTTTTCCTAGATTTCCTTGTTTCACTTACGATGTGCATGCCAATATATACTGTCAACTGAAAAAGAAATATAAAAAATTTTGTCGTTTTCCTACTGTAAAATATACTAAGGCATGATGTGACTAGCTTCTTGTGTCATTCAAGTGCTGGGTTGTCACTGGAGTTGTAGGCAGAAAAAATATTGGCAGCTATGAAAAACATATTTGATTTCTGCAATATATATATTTTTAAATTATAACCAGAAACTTGGAATTGACATTCTTCCAGCCACAGAATTTGTTAGCAGTTTCTTTACATAATTTTAAAGCTTTTATCTAAGAACTACCACAAAAATACCAAAACAAAGCAACAGCAAAAAATGTTGCTTTTCCAAGGGAGATGCCACATATTCATATCCTGTTAAATTTAAATACCTGCACGTAACTGTAGCCTTCAACCTGTATGCAATCTCTAGCCTCTGAATTGGGCTATCATTCCTCTGTTTTTCGCAATTTAACGGTTATGAAATATAATATAACACAACAGTAATTTTGTGGAGTGCAATTGAAAAAAAAAAAAAGTAAATTAGGGAACAAGGCCTTTCAAAAGTTTTGTAACAAGATTTGGAATATTCCCAGTTATGGCTCTGACCTACGCTGGTGGTGGTGACTAAAATGTGTTACTATCCTCTAACTGTGTCTCAGCGTACATTAAACAAAGCCCTGCTCTCAATCAATATCTAGTTTACTAAAACCACAGTCGCATTTGGTATCCATTGATACCCTTGTTTACAGCCTCAGAAAGGAGACTAAGCAATAAGTTAACTTGGGGTTGGAACTGAACCCTAACTCTTGTAGATGAGCTGTCAGATTGGGCTCCACAAAACTGGCAGGAAGAGTGTCAGGACTCAGCAATAGTTATATGATGAAAACTGAGAAAGTAAGTCTGTCAAAAATTGAACATATGCTTTTGTTTCTTTCTTCCGAGTATTAACAACAAAAATAAAGGTTTCTGATTTTGCAATCTGAATACAACAGAGATACACACCATCCTTTTACAGTATACTTTCTAGAATCATCAGACTCATGAAAAAAAGGCATACCAGGGAGTGGTTTCAGCTATCTTAATCTAATCTCCAGGTAGTGGAAATTTTGCAGTCTCCGCAGGCAATGTATTCCGGTATTTCCTTGGCCTTCCTGTTTGAATTCTTTCCTGTTATATCTAACCCAGATCTTCCTTGCTGTTATTTAAACCCATTATTTTTCTTTTCTTCTTACCCACTATGGATATGTAAACATATTATACTTTCCACTCTGTAAGACCCTTTTACACAACTTTCCGTTGATGTTCAAATTGAGTTCCACTCCATCATGCAGATCTTTTCAAAGCCACTTGTCTTGTGTCTGTTCATTTCTACATACAGAAACTTTCTCTTTTCTTGACAAACTGCACCCTTCAAGAAAATATTTTCTCAACTTTTAACTCCCTTTTGGAATGCTAATTAAGCTCTCTGGCATGCTTGTAACCTCTATCAGTTTCTGATTTTTTTGAAGTACCTTCTACTGCATTCACTGAGAAACTGCTAAAACAGAACTGTGAAGACTCAAACCTATACATCCTCCAGTTTGACAAGGAGCCATTGATAACTACTTTGGCTTTCAGCCAGTTTTGCATCACCTTATGGTAATATGTTTCTCTAACCTACTTACAAGAACATCACATGACACTATGCCATTAATTCTATTCAAGTCAAGACATAAGATATTCTCCTCTTCTATTTACGGTGCCTCTTAATCTACTATAGGAAAAGTTAATCTGGTCTGTAATCATTTGTCTTGGCAATTCATCTTATTTTTATGCCACATTCTATAGCATTGTTTACAAATTTTGATTACTTGTTTTCACAGTCTGAGGACTGAAGTTATACTGGTTAATATTTAATTTCTAACCTGAAGGTTTGAAACCACATCAGATTTGTGTCAAATGCCACAGTAAGACTGCACACACTCAAATCTAAAGAGAGACTACTGTGAAAGTGATAAGGAGAAACAGCATTAACTCCCTCCCTACACCCAAGCAATTAAAATTTGAAGAAGAAGAAGCAAGAAAGCAAAGACAACTTGGTCTTCTATACCTAAGCCACCAAGGGAGGCAAATGGAGATGCAAAGTGAAAGTTCTGAAGGTGCCACCTCTAGAGAACAGAATAAGAGTAAATTAACATTCTTAATTCAAAGCATTTACAAGATTGCATAAGTGACTGTGAAGATACATTGCACTGACATTTTACAAGGAAAAAGTAAAGGTTAGCATGAACAATGCCAAATATGTACTACAGTGGAATATAAATATTTGCCTAAGGTGTGGGGAAGCAATGTGCATGCTGCAGAAAGATAGGCTTATAGGCAGTCTCTGCTGAAAAAAAACATAGAAAATAAACTTTTTCTGAATTCCTTCATTAACAGCATTAGAGTTCCATAAACAATTTATTTTAAATAAGAAGCTATTTGATTATGGTGTATGTTCTTTAGTAGCCACTCAAATTAGTGCATTTTTTCAAAGCATAAAAGAGTATCTAAAAGGCAGCATGTAAATACTTCAGAAATCCTCTGAATATTGTTTGCAATAGATCATGTGATGTTTATCAAATTTCTGCCACTTACTTAAACACTTAGCCAAAATGAATGAAGAAATAAAGGGGTGGGGGTGAGGTGAGGGATTGGGAGACAGGAAGGGAGGGGAAAAAGAGATAAAAAAAAGAAATAAAAAACAACTTTACATTGATTTGATGTTAGAATGACATGCCAGTGCCAGTTCAAGGCTTTATAAACAGCTGAAGGATATTTACATTGTAAAAACATGTTCATGCTAAATGAACAATATGAAAACATCAGCAGAAAGAGCTTGCAGAGTATTCTATAGTGCTAGTATAACCATGTGCCTCTGAAGAATTTCTACACAATTAAAAAGGCTGTGAAAATCGCAAACATTTGTAACTAGTCTGCTGGCTAAAGATGTTTTTTGCAGATGGACTGGAGAGG
This sequence comes from Ibidorhyncha struthersii, assembly GCA_013398815.1. Taxonomy (NCBI): domain Eukaryota; kingdom Metazoa; phylum Chordata; class Aves; order Charadriiformes; family Charadriidae; genus Ibidorhyncha; species Ibidorhyncha struthersii. Next base: position 83,733 of record VZSZ01004782.1, on the reverse strand, counting down.
GTGAGTCATTTTAGGAACATTTTAGGAATTATTTTCAGAGCACATTCTTAAAAAAATATGTACCAACTACATAAAATCACTGGATATGTTGAACTATGAAATAAGTTGTTACAGAAATCCCTTACCAACTTTCCAGTCATTACCATTTTAATAATATAAAATTTTACACTGGTCTCTGTGGCTGCAAACTAAAACTACAGAAACATTGGATTTGTATATAGAACCGTATTTTACAATGCAAAAGAAAAAAATTGTGTCACATTTCTGGACACAGCTTATTTGAGAGATTATTAAGAGTCTGTTTTCAAAATTTGCTTGGACCTGAGATACCAGAGCCACCTCAGTCACCACTAAATACTAGTCCCAGTAATCCTTCATCCACCTCCTTTCCACGGCAAAGTGGAAAGTTCCTTCTGGGGATACCTGGTCTTAGGATGGCTGTCTCAGCCATGTGCATGCCTTTTCCTCACCATACTTTGCTTCCCAGACTGTCAATCAGGTACTGAGCTCTTCATTTTATTTTATTTTTTTCTTTATTTTTTCCTTCCCCCCCTGCCCTAGACGTTGTTCTTATGCTACTAAACTATGAAAGCTTCTAACCAGCAATAATCACATGCAAGGAAGAGTTCTTCATGTTGCTTCTCCCACCTGAGTAGGAAAACCTCTAAGGAATACCAAGTCCTAACAGCAGGTTCCTTGTTATATTCATCCAGAAACCTGTGAGCCAACACTGATTTTCTCAGAACTCAATGTATTACAAAATTCAAGGAGGGAATTCAAAACTAGGTTTAGATACATAACTGTAAAGTGTGGGGTTTGGTCCTGATCCCTAAATTTGTGACTACCCAATCCTCTTTCTTTTTGTCTCTTTCACAGCTCCTCTAGGTTTTCTCTTTCCATCTCCCTTACTATTTCTCAGTCTCTTGCCACCTCTTGCACTTGACACCAATGAGAGTATACATGAGGAAAGATAAATGTCTCTATGTAAATTCATTTAGAAACACTAGGAAAAAAAGCAAAGATAAAATTTAGTTGTTTACCTTCCACTAGCTTTGAAAAAGCTTGCTCATGTGTATCATGTTTAAACTGAGGCAGTGCTCTCCCTTTAAACATCACCTGAAAGTTCTTGGAGGCAATCAGAACATTTTGGATCCATGGGAAATAGTGACATTACACTAGACCAGTGTAACAGCCTGACATTCATAAGAACATTACAATAGTTCCTGAACTTCTTACTTAGTAGAAAAAAGAAGTCCTCTTTAGATAAACACTAGCATTAGTAAATGGAGGTTGGGCACATCTTAAGACCTCCCAAGAGCACTTTACTTAAACTTCTACCTCTCTTGTTTATCTCTATAAGGAACCAATAGGAAACACTTAGTACCTTCAGCACTGGTGATCCAAGTTTCCTTTTCTGAAGAAAGTTCTGAGTGTTTGTTTCCTCTCTCTCTCTTTCTCTCTCTGTCTCTCAAACAGGAGTAGATGTATTAACCCTGTCTTTCGTAGTTCTTCCTAATGGTTGGAGTACTTGCCTAGAAACTGCCAAATTTTAGTTAATGTGCTCTGTAACCTTAGAGGTTGGAAGAGTTGCCTGTTCCATTTACAGTTCTCAATTGACTTGTCTTGTGGCGATATACTGAGCATAATTACAGTATATATTTCAAACTACTTCATGGCCAAGTTCATTTAAGCAGCCTAGAGACCTTCAGTCACTGCCAGGAAGCCAGCTCCCACTTCCACTTACATCATCATCCATTTATTCTATCTTTATTGAAGCAGCAACTTCTTGCTTTGATGTTGTCCTTCATATGCAGCAGATTCTGTCTTTAACATCTTTAAAAACAGCCATTGTTTCTCTCCAAGCACTTTAAACCTGTCTTCAGCCTTGATGTCTACAAAAGACATTCATATAATTAAAGCTTTCACTCACTGAAACCACTGTTTACCATGTGGACAAGTACTATGAGCAATTCTTGTGTATTTCCTCAGCTGTTTCTTGGTTTGCATTTTTACTCTGTGTGTATTCTGATATCATAATCAGTGGCTTCAAAAAGCTTCTTATCAAAACAACAAAAAACATTGACTTGTAATTTGCAAAAATTATCAAGCTTTTAGTTAACAAATTCAAAGCAATGAAAAACATGAAAACAGTTTCATTTTGCACAAATATTGCGCAAAAAATAATGCAAATAAGTTTAAAGACTTTATAATAGCACTGGCTTCAATCTCACATTAATATCAACATTTGCATTCATTGCTCTAGACCTGTTTTCTTGAATTCAGAAATTTCCTTTCTCTTTTTTATTTTTTCCTTTTTTGGGTACTTTTTAAAATTATTTTTTCTTTCCTTTCTTGACATATTTTTTTACTTTTTCCCTATTTCACCATTATACATATACCGAGGCTAATAAAGATAGACTGTTTAAGCAGAGAAAAAAAAAAGATTTCTGTCTGTTTCGTACAAGGGTCAGGACATTTATAAGTCTTATATATGCGTTTAGGATAAGAGGTATTTGAAAATATTCTATAACTAAAACATAAGTAAAAATTAGATTCAAATGAGATTTGTGGTATTTATATGATGTGGTCTACTGTCTAATGCAATCTAGGGATATAGACAATTCGTACATCCTTATTTCTCCTTTGGGATTACAGGGCTAAACCACTGAGACTTTCACAAATAAGTTTACTGAATGGAATATATACAGTTCTTATTCTTATGTAAACAAACAGGCTATGACTTGAAGCCACACAATGGCCTTAATTATACAAACCATGTATTGCTAAAATCAGTTTGAGACATAACTGCAGTAAGCAACCATCTCAGTCTTGAGCAATCTGTCAGTAAACTAATAAATTACATCAATGTGGAGAGATGAAGAACTACTCTTTTTATGGGCAGCTGTTCAGTACCAGGGAATAACTGGGTTCAAACTCTGCCAGCTCTAATCAAATAAGTAAATAATTTTTGCTTAAAAGTTTCTCTAAACCTTTTAGGCAGTGAGTAAGATAAAAGGGGTTTCTCCTTTTACTTTCTCTTCATGATGGTTTTAGAGCATGCAAACATGTAAGTAATGAGAATTCAGTTCAACTCTTAATCCTGCAGTCCTTCCTTGAAAGAGCCAGAACATGTTTTGTTCAGTCCTGACTACACACACACTATGACAGTAAATCCACTGATTTGAAAAGCTCCAAGATTTTGCTTTCACATCCATGGTGCATCCTGGGTAAGTGAGGATCACAGAACTGAGATCTTAAAGAAAAATGTGCTTCACTTTCAACATGTGAGTTGCCTCACAGACAGTAACAACTACTCATTTTTATTCTTTTACAGCTAATATTTAATGACCTGTTACACAGAGAAACAGGCAGCCCAATAAAGAGAAGGGCCTTGGAAGCTGGTGTACACTTGCTGGACATGTTCTGCATAATTTATCAGGATTAAAAACTGATTCTCATGCATATTTGGGATGTCATCTCACTAAACATTTCAACAATGACAGAAGCCTAAATGTTAAGAAAATCTGAGTTATTGATCCCAATGAATTCAGCATAACATTAAAATTAATTGTACTGAGTTAAGTAAGTGATGCGAAAAAATCACTAAAAAATAAATATTTTTTTTTTGCTTAAATTTATGGTAATATTATTCTTCACTCATGAAGCAGAACTATACATTAGATTTTGAAAAAAAAAAAAAACACAACCCACTATCTTTAGTAAAAATATAGATGGAAAGAAGAATTTCCTAACTATTGAATTCATAGAGAATTTTGCCCTTGTTGAAGTACATATGCAGTTTGATGGCCTTTTAATTCTGATTAGATCTGTATTTTTTCCTGATAAAATAGTTTGCTCAGCACATGAAATGCTTCTCAGGAGATTTTTTGACATCATCATAAAGTCCTGTGGCGGTGAGCATGGATTACGGACTGCGAGATTTGTGAACTTTGAAAGGATAAATTGCACTGAAAATTTTTGTTCGTGCAAAGTGATCAAATGATTCCATGAGTGGGCCTATAAGAGTCCATTTGTCTGTAGGCAGATAAAGAATGAAAAAAAGATTGGATGTGGTGTACAAAAATATTGTAGTTTAGAATTAATTGGATAACTATCACACAGTAATATAAAATCTACTGGTTGGTTTGGTTTTTTTTTCAAATCGTATCTATTGAGGTATTATGTGCATTTGTCTGTTTGGAAAAAAAAAATGTTTACTTGGGAGTTACATCCCTTATATCCCTAAAAATCTACTGACACATTCATAAACACATTACTCCAGAGAAGAGGAAATATGGCTGTCCTTTTTTTAAAGTAATACTCAAACTCACTGTTCAAAAAGATGTGTGGCAGAGTTGCATTTGTATGAGACAGAGACGGGGAGCAGAATGAAGCCCCCATGATCCAAGGGGAAATGGTTAGTGACCTGCTATATCACTTAGGCACACATAAGTCTATGGGTCTGGATGGGATCCACCCAAAGTTAATGAGGGAGCTGGCAAAAATGCTCACCAAGCCACTTTCCCTCATTTATCAGCAGTCCTGGTGAATCCGGGAGGTCCCAGTTGATTAGAGGTTAGCAAATGTGACGCCATTACAAGAAGGACCACCAGGAGGATCTGGGGAACTACAGGCTTGTCAGTCTGACCTCGGTGCCAGGGAAGGTAATGGAGCAGGCCATCTTGAATGCCATCACGTGGCCCATACAAGACAATCAGGCAATGAGGCCCAGTCAGCATGGGTTTATGAACCAGCAGGACTAGGGAAGTCACTGTCCCCCTGTACTCAGCACTGGTGAAGCTGCACCTCGAATACTGTGTTCAGTTTTGGGCCCCTCTCTACAAGAAAGGCATTGAGGTGTTGGAGAGCATCCAAAGAAGGGCAATGAAGCTGGTGAAGGGTCTAGAGCACAAGTCTTATGAGGAGCGTCTGAGGGAACTGGGGTTGTTTAGCCTGGAGAAAAGGAGGCTGAGGGGTGACCTTATTGCCCTCTGCAACTACCTGAAAGGAGGTTGTAGTGAGGTGGGGGTTGGTGTCTTTTCCCAAGTACCAAGTGATGAGACAAGAGGAAATGGCCTCAGGTTGCACCAGGGGAGGTTTAGCTTGGATATGAGGAAAAATTTCTTCACCAAAAGGGTTCTCAAGCATTGGGACAGGCTGCCCAGGGAAGTGGTTTAGTCACCATCCTTAGAGGTACCTGAAAGACATGTAGATGTGGTGCTTAGGGACATGGTTTAGTGGTGGACTTGGCAATGTTGGGTTAATGATTGGAGTCAATGATCTTAAGGGTCTTTTCCAACTGAAATGGTTCTATGATTCTACATAACGTGTGTGTGTATATGTATATGTCTATATGTGTACATATGTATGTGTGTATGTATGTATCAGCAGTGCAAGCTGTAGAAGCTTATGAAAGGGGGGAACAATCAACAGATTTTGTATCATGTTCTGTTCAGACAATTTTGATCCATGACATGATCTGGATGAGTAACTCTGGTTACACTCCTTCATTGAGATATCTGCAGGAAGAGATGCCTCAAATGCATAGATTTCTAGAGGTCAGACAGGACAGGTCAGAGTGAACACTTTTCTGTGAGGAGGACACACCTGCATACTGCCATTCCACACAACTGTATTACAGGGCCAAAAGCTCCTGTTGAATGAGGAAGTCACGATCTGAAGGGCAGCCTGCAGGACATCTAGCCTTTACTGTCTTCCACCTCCTCCTAGCGAGACCACACCTGAATAGCCCATCTTTACAGAAAACAAGTTTCAGGGCTGAATGTACCAGAACAACAATTATCACTGTTCCGCACAGTAAAATAGCAGTGAACTTCTAAGTCATTTACCCTTTCCAAATCCCTGTAAACTTCCTGGGAAAACTTCCATTTTTTAATCGCAAACACTGCAGATACACAGACTACTCCAAATCTTTATATTGACAGTGGGTTGCACTGGATGACTTAGAGAGAGTGAGTATGGAAATAGGAACTGGCATCTCTATTTGCAGAGATTCTCACCTTTCTATACATTCTGTGAGAGCGTCAACAACATCTTCAGAAGACTACGATAATGTCACAACGACATCTTGAATGCCATAGTAATGACTATTTATGAGGTGTGAACTGAATGCAGAAAATGTGATGAACCAGCCCTTCATTACAGCTCAGCACATAACCATGTCTGTATTAAGGTCTTACCAAGTCTGTTACAAAGCCTGCTGAAGTAAGCAGTTGACTTCAGTACGGAAAAGTAGAGAACAAAACATAGCTATAGCAGTGAGTTCAGGGATCATTTAATAGCTATTTCACTGTTACACAAAGCAAGATCTTTAGTCAATTAAAATACAACTTTATTTTTCATGTCAGTCAAAGCATCAATACCATCACAGCCTGTGTTACAGAAAAGTTTAGGCACTGCACTCCTATGGCACCAACCTTGCCAGCAAAGAATGAAGCATAGTCTTTACCCTAAACAGTTTATAAATAGATAATACAAACAAAGGGATAAGAGGCAAGAGAAACCACTTAAAAGACAGAAAGATCATTAATGTCTTGCAGCTGGCATATTAGTTCCTTTCTTTTTTATTTGGTTTTTCTTTGTTGACTGGTGATATCGGAAGATGAGGAGAGGGACAAAGCGGGTGGTGGAAGCAGTGGAAGAGGGATAAGATAAGAGGAAGGGATATATGGGTGGCAGCTAAAGTGAGGTTGAAGTGAAGCGACTGTGAGGGAAAGGGCAGAAGGGATTTGAAGAAAACAACCAAGATAAACTATAAATAAGAATACACACATATGCAGCACTTCACATCTTCAAAGCACAGGAAAAGTATGTCTGATATAAAGTTAGTCTTTCCTTCCATTTCAAAGTATTCAGTCTTCAGAAAAGTGTTTATAACAGGAAAATATAAGTAAACTCTTGAGGGCAAAGGGAGTTCGAGGAGAGTCTCCCAACTATCAGGCTTTTGTGCTGAATCAGTTTCGGTTTTGACCATCATGCAATACTTCAGAAATGTAGAGCACCATGAAGATCCACTCCACTTCAGTGAAAATAAGCCAAACTCCTACCAACCAGGTATCACTTACCCAAGCGAAAAAATGTCAGTGTTGTTTCTGTGTTTCATTAAGTATGCAGCTGTGATGAAATAAGGTCATTATGATTTAAAGATTCTCATTAAAATGATGATATTATGGAACAAAGTTATATTATGCACTGTTTCTGCATAGGTGGAATCCACTGTATGTAAATCCATGGTATGCCCACATCTCATATGCTCAGGCAGATCCATTTACCTCATCTTACAAAAGATATAACAGAGTCGGGAAGGGTATAACAAAGTCAACAAGGATAATCTGAAGAAAGGAATAGATTTCATATGAGGAAAACATGACTATGCCACTTCAGCTTGGGGAAAAGGTGACTGAGAAGGGATAAGGTAAAGTCCTATAGAGTCATGAGTGACACGGAGAAATTGAATAGGAAACTGCTATTTCATTGTCACTTCCACAGGAGCAGTAAAGGGCATCAAATGAAACTGGAAGGTGACTTTCAAGGCAAAGAGAAGGATGTATTTCTTCACACAGTTCACAGTGAGGTTGAGGAACCACTCTGGTCTAGGACATGGTAGATGGTGAAGATTCACTTAGCTTGAAAATGGCTGTGCAAATTCAGGGGATGAAAATCTGACACGGGCTATTTAAATACAAAGGCACAACTTTCTGCATTGGATATCCATGAGACACAAATTACTGTAGTGCGGGTAAGTATGCTGGGGCAGTCATATATTAAGCCTGCATTCAGTACTATTGACCAATATTAGAGACAGAACTAAAGAGACCTGGTGTGACTTGGCCTGTCTGTTGTGGTTTGTTAACAAAAAACATATCATTTCCCCAACAGTCTAAGTACAAAAATCAGCCATACGTTAGTGATCATTTATTCAGGTGGAAATATTTTTGCAGTGGTGACCTCACTAAAACCTATAAAAAGCAGTTGGTTCCACATTTTTTCTTTTAAAATCTTGACTTCAGGAATTCCCAAATACAAAAAAAAAAAAAAAAAAAAAAAAGAAGAAATGTTCATAAAAGAAACACATAAACTGACTTCTGAGGAAATGGTCAGAATGCTTTGGCAGACAGAGAGGTAGAATTAAAGAGCTGACCTGTGATTCTGAAATTTTCACCTTGAGAATAGTCTTGAATATTCTCCAGGACAATAAATCAAAAAAGCTGTCAACAGCTATGAGGAAACTGGGCGAAGGTTATGAATTTTATCAAAAAAGTTAAAAATTCCTTCATTAATGGCATAATTTGTTTTTAGAATCATACCCGTGGAATGGTTGTGTCTGTTTTCTGCTGTGACTGCTATTCGCCCAACAATCTCAAAGCATCTATAAAGCTGAGACTGTGTAACAGCGTGTGCTGAAGGAAATGGAAGTCTGAATTGTAGGCATCCTTGCAGGGACCCCTACAGAGGATCACAGTTGTCAAGAAGTTATAACAGGGAATGTGTGAAAAACAAATGTGCTCGAGATAGCCAGGCAGGAAAGAAGCACTGGAGTCTACTAAGCATTTTAGAAACCTTAATACAGTGAAGATCTATTTGCTTTTAAGCAACACAGGAGACAAGAAAGTACACATGACCAAGTAACAGAAGCACAGATTGACCTCTGTAAAACGAAATAAGATTGTTGGTGACTGGGGTCAAATCCAGTAGTCTGATGAAGGTGAGGGTGCCGCATCACCATGCCCCCAGGTCCAACCCATAGTAAAGCTGGCAATGCATTCCTTGTAGGCACATGCACCCAAAGCAGACATACACACCACGGGTATACATAAATACATGGCCAGCCACATGGATCACAGACATACTGAGCACTCTCATGAGCACAGACAGCACCAACAGTCTCATCCTGCTGCCCCCTCAGACTGACCAGGATGAAGGTCCACTAGTGAGAATATATATATATTTTTATGTACAAATGTACAAGGTGGATCCCTGCAGCAGCTGTGCTCACTCAGTCTGCCCAGGAGCTGCCCCTGGGTCCCAGACTCCCCGTTTGCTGGTACTAAGACACATAAGCGCCCGAGTCCACATGCCCACACCAGTTGCTGGTACAGACCATCATGTACTCACGCACGCACACACACACAACTACCTTGGTCCCCAACAGCCAGCTCCTCCTGTGGTCTTGACCTTTGAGACACATACATAACGGCTCCCAGGCCACCTCACCTACTCACTGGCTAGTCCAACTTGATCTTCACTAGTGATCATGCAGACACCCACACTCATTCCACTTGCTGGCAGCAGAGAGACATGGGCCCCTGTGACCCACGGTCCCACCCCACTTACTGGCATTTGGTTTCACTAAGTCCAGTCTTTCTAGACCCTGCACCCATGCATATGGACCCTCCAACCCATGATCTGACGTCAGTTGCTGCACCCAGACCCCCATACACACATGTGCACACACCAAATACAGGACCCTCACCCAGGAAAAGAATTAGAAAGGGATTTAATAAGAACATAGGACAGACCACATGGCTCAGGCAGAGGGAATGACCAGACAAGTATATCCACCAGCAACTGTTTACACAAGGCCAGTCCCTTTTAGCTTCTTACTCTTCAATTTTCCCACACTTGTTCCTCCCCAAATCATCTAAAATCATCCCTTTCCCCACCTTTGGTTCATCTTCTAAACATCCCATAGAAAGTCCTGTATAACCTAATATGCTCTTCCCCTGCATGCCATAACACACCCCATACCCCAGGCAGCAACCCCCTCAGTCCAAAAGGTGCTCTGCCATTGACTCATCTTGAGGGGTTTCACACCAGGACACCGGGGCTGAGGTTCTCCTAGGACAGCTCTGGAAGGTACCCAGACAGTGTGTCACTTCCTATGAGTCTTTAATTTAGGTTCCCACATGACTTTGGGCCGCTGTGCTCCTCTAGGTTTGTGGAGATGGACCTCTGATGAGCTGCTGGCTCCTGGGATTGGCCTGGGGTCCCCCACCTGCCATTGTTTCTCTGTGCTCCTTTCTGGGCGTGCAGATAAGCTTTTATCATGTAATCTAACATATATTGTTTACAATATGTCCCACATCATATCTAATAAAAAGAAAGCAAAATAAGTAATCATAAAATCATAAATGATGGAGCTGGAGAGGATCACCAGTTATACAATCCATTTCCTGACTCAAAGCTATAGTATACCTGTATCATTCCACAAAGAGGTTTTATTATTTGCTTCCACATAAGGGGGAATTGCTTAAGACTGTCCTTTCACAGCCTATTACAAAACTCAACTAGCTTTGCTGCTAGAAAATTTTTACTAATGTTTAGACTTAGCTTCACTGAATTCTATTTTACGTTGCTGCTATTCATGCTGGGCATGGAAAACTGTTTATTCCCATCTCCTATTTTTACCTCTCTGTAGCCTGCTGTCTTAGCTCCCTTCAGTTTCCTCAGCTCTAAACTAAACAAGCTAAATTCCTTCAATTTTTCTTCAGAGGTTATGTTTTCTAGACCTGTAACCATTCTTTTTATTTTCTTTTGGACCCAATCCAATTGGTTTGTATCATTCTTGAAGCACAAAGCCCAAAACTTTACATAGTATTGCATCTGAGGCCTAACCAAAGCCAAACAGAATTTAACTACTTCATATGTCACTTAAACAATGCATACAATGTTTATGTGTGTCGTTACGATGTTTGCCTTGCATGTATATAATCTCTGCAGTAAACTAATTTTGTTGATTGTTTTCAGCTTGTTATCTGTTATAACCCACAGATCCTTTTCAACAGCATGTCTGTACTTCATGTTATTCTCTAACCTCTATGCAGTTAAACTTTCAAATATTTGATAAAGCATTTCAACGTTTCAAAAAGTAATCTTCTTCGTAATCAGATTTGCAGTGATCACTTGATGTTTCTCTTCCTTCTTGTCATTACCTTTAAAATTTTACAAAAACCTGTACTTACAAATACTAATTACAAAACTAATCAAAGTAATATTGCTAAAATGGTTGAGTTTTTTTTCTTATTAGACTGTGGCTTAGAAAAAGAAGGACAAAAATTTAACTGCTGTACACCTGATCTGCATTACATCATCAATTTCTTTCGAGTTTTTAAAGTTGTATTGTCTTTAAGGGAATATCTACAGGTTCTAATTTTGTTCATTCAACTCAGGTAAAGAGATATTTACTCTCTACTACTGTAAAGGAAATGAGAGAGCATATCGCAAAAGATTACTTCCACATAGTGGATTACTTTTCCAGGACTCTCATTGTAGTAACTGGAGAGGGAGAGACTTCTGCCACAAGTTAAAAGACCAAAACTTAGGTTCCTAATCATATTCTAAGGTTTGCATTTCTTTTAACTGACCAAATAGAAAACAAACATCTAAAATCAGGCCTCTTGAATAACTCTGTCAGAGCTACTTCTCGACAGATGGTGGCAACAGTGTTTCTTTGCAAGATAACTTTAAATGAATTAGAGGTCCAGGATCTGTATCTAATATTTGGATTGTTACATAGGCTTCTCTGGTGCTCAGACCCCAGTGTTTTCCTTTAAGAAATTCAACATTCAAAGTTTATTTACAAATTAGTTTATTATACTGAGGACTGTCACCAAAAAATGTTACTCTTCTCTGTGTAGGTCAGCTGGAGACACGTGTTACAAAGGATTTTCTCTTTCCTAAGAGTCTTTATTACACAAAGGGTAGTAAAACTTCGGTTTCTGGCACATGGAAACAAATAGGATTGTCTGTCATTGTCCTTAAAAGATTTCTTCATCTAGTTTAAGGATTAAATTTTTAGGCATACTTCTATATAGAAATATGTACCTCTACAGATTTTGAGAACTACACAGTGTCTAGTTTCAGTTTGAATAGCTGGTAGCTTTGCGCTAAAGGACTTCTGAAAAGCCCATTATGTAGCTATACACATCATTGAAAAATCTTAAACTTAGTTCTCAATACTGTGAAACCTTATGGACATGATAAATTATTTGGATTAAGCAATTTTGTTTTGTTTTTTTTTTTTTATAAAATACTCACATTTAATTAATCATTGTAGCAGATCTTCATACCAGAAAAAGCACATTCTTATGGTTTGTTTGGGTTTTTTTATTGTTATAACAATGGAAAAGGCATAATGAGGACAGGAAAAATGCTGTCTGTTCTGAACGTATGAAAGAAATAAAATAATGGCATGTAGTCTATAACAGCGCTTATCACTGTTGTGCTTTAGCTCTATTACATAGCCTCAATAGGCTATACTGCATAGTCTCAAAGGTCTCAATAAGCAAAATCTTCTATAACCCCTAGCAAAACCAACAGGGAGACACTCAGGGGTGAGTAGCACTGTCAAACTCTTCAGCAAGTTGGGAAGAGTTCCTCCATTTGGGAATGAGGCCTGGTTTTCTAATCCCTGCTCTGTATAGCCTGTAAGGATATCCTCTGAAGCCCTCCAAAATTGTCACAGCAAGCCCTCACCTGTTGTATGACCCCTCTGTCTCTCTGGCTCTGTGATGACTAAAAGGTCAAGTTTCTTCACGTGCACAATTTCACCCTTGCCACAGATTCTCAAGCATTGCTATTCTTCCTAAAAAAGTCTCTCAAAGGGTTTCTTAGCAATTAAAATAATCCCTAACATGTTTTATAAAGACAAATAACTTCAACAGAATAGATTGATAACCTTTCTTTAGAAGAGCTTGCGAGAAGTCCCATCTGGACAGCTGAATAGTTGAGTTTGCATCCCTGTTTCTTAGCAAACTGAGCCAACAACTGTCAGATGAATCCACCAGCCACTTGTACACCTGCTATGATAGGACAGAAAGCTTTTTAGAGAATGGAAGAACAATCTTATCTGACTGAAAGTGGCAGAAATTTTAAATTCGTAGCATAAACATGACATGAAACTGGGCCAGAAGTGGCTGATAGGAACCCAGTTCCTATCTGAATTTCAGGCACTGATTTTGAGGGGCCATATTTGGACCACACTTATACTTTATTGTACAAACTAATGAGTTTATATGATTTCCTGGTGATTTCCTGATGACATATATGGCTTCTGAGATTCCCATTCTTCATCACTTCAGGATAGACTCAGACATCTCAGTTTATATACTTAATTGCTGGGTGTCCAGTTTACATACCTCCATCAATGGCATGAGGAAGCAGGATCTGGCCTCCCCTAAACTTTATGCAATGAAATGATTTACTGAATTCAGAGGCTGAAGAAGTTACAACACCTAAAATAAACACTGTATCAGGTATATGTCCATTAATCTCTCTGTGCATTAACTGGGTGTCCTAGCACCCAGGACAGTGATGCAAGAAGACACCCTAAGACATAACACAATTCCTGAGATTCTCTGGGAATTTATCTCCCTGTAGTCCAGATGGTGATTCTAGCTGCACTGGAGACCCTAGACACAGAACAGATGAAGTCACTTTTGCAAGCCAAACAAGTTTGCCTGGTATTTCTCGCAAGTAGAGTCTCTGTACCACAACACAATTTTAAAGCCAAGTTCATTTTAGGCAATATGTTCTATGCAGCAAAAATTATTCTAAAGAACAGTTTAGCCTAAAGAATCTAGCCTTGTGACCAGCAGGTCAAGAGAGGTGATTCTTCCCCTATACTCCACTCCCTTGAGACTCCACCTATAGTACTGTGTTCACCTCTGGAGCCCCCAATATAAGAAGGATAAGGATCTGTTGGAGCAAGTCTAGAGGAGGGCCATGAAGATGATCAGAGGGCTGGAGCACCTCTCCTATGAAGGCAGGCTGAGAGAGCTGGGGTTGTTCAGCGTGGACAAGAGAAGGCTCTGGGGAGACCTTATTGCAGCTTTCCGGTACTTAAAGGGGCCCTACAGGAAAGATGGAGAAGGGGCTCTTTATCAGGGAGTGTAGTGATAGGACGAGGGGTAACAGTTTTAAACTGGAAGAGAGTAGATTTAGATTAGATATTAGGACAAAATTATTCACTATGAGGGTGGTAAGACACTGGCACAGGTTGCCCAGGGAAGTTGTGGAGGCCTCATCGCTGGAAGTGTTCAAGGCCAGGTTGGGTGGGGCTTTGAGCAACCTGATCTAGTGAGAGGTGTCCCTGCCCATGGCAGGGGGTTTGGAAGTAGATGATCTTTAAGGTCTCTTCCACCCCAAACCATTCAATGATTCTATGATTTATTTTGTCATCCTCAAGTTACTTGAGATGTTCAACATATTCATCGATGATCTGGACGAAGGGATAGAGTGTACCATCAGCAAGTTTGCTGATGACACTAAACTGGGAGGAGTGGCTGACACGCCAGCAGGCTGTGCTGCTTTACAGCGTGACCTGGATAGGCTGCAGTGTTGGGCAGAGAGGAACTTAATGAAATTCAACAAGGGTAAATGTAGGGTACTGCATCTGGGGAGAAATAACCCCATGCATCAGTACAGGTTGGGGGCTGACCTCCTGGAGAGCAGCNTCCAGTTCTGGGCTCCCCAGTTCAAGAAAGACAGGGATCTGCTGGAGAGGGTCCAGCAAACGGCTACAAAGATGATTAGGGGATTGGAGCATTTTTCATATGAGGAGAGGCTGAGGGATTTGGGTCTCTTTAGTCTAGAGAAAAGAAGATTGAGGGGGCATCTTATTAATGCTTTCAAATACTTGAAGGGAGGATGCCAGGGGGATGGGAGCAGTCTTTTTTTAGTGGTGCCCAGTGATAGGACGAGGGGTAATGGGCACAAGCTTGAACATAGGAAGTTCCATCTTAACATGAGGAGGAACTTCTTTACTTTGAGGGTGGTGGAGCACTGGAACAGGCTGCCCAGAGAGGTTGTGGAGTCTCCCACTCTGGAGACATTCAAAACCCGCCTGGACGCTGTCCTGTGCAACCCTGCTCTGGCAGGGGGGTTGGATTAGATGATCTCCAGAGGTCACTTCCAACCTTGACTATTCTGTGATTCTGTGATTCTGTGTTTTGAGTCCACTAAGAAGCTAATCCTAAAATATTTATTTAGTGAACCTGACCTTATATACCTGACCTGTCCTTTCAATGCTTCAAAATTCCCTAGAAGAATTTTGCAAGTTTCATCCAATAAAGCATCACCTTGGAGAGCAATCATTTCCCTCCCTATTGCTTTAACTCAAAAAAAGATCTACTTTATTTAAAACGCTCTTTGGATATTATGGCAGCTTGTTTCAAATCTAAATACTAACCATTGACGCAAAAAGATTTTGAAGAGCATAGATGAAGGACTGAACATGTCATAATCCACCTTTAGTAAGACATCGTGCAAAACTGCACACATATATACTATGTCTACAGTATTTGGCCTGTACCAATCATAAATTGTCAATCAGTTTACAAAAATCTTATGATTAGCTATAGATATATAATTTAAAATATTGTGTTTTATTCGCCTTCTAGTTTTGAAGGATTTAAGGTATAGGTTGTCAAATCTGTGCAACTATGAGGGACATGTTATGCATGGTAAAGCAAGAAAGAGACAGAGGGAGCAAAAGAGGATGACATGAAGGCAGGGAGGAAGCTGGGTGATTCTGGGAGGAAGAGCTGTAAGAAAAAAAGTAGATACCATGAGACCTGTGATAAAGTCACTGAACTTAGAAATACTGCACCTGGATGCTTATCCTACAGGAGTTAGACGTTGACTTTGAGATGCTTCATACAGAATGATATGACTATTTTAAGGATAATAAGAGGAAAAAGAAATAAATTGCCTCGTCAAACAAAGTACACTTTTTCTTTTAAATTACTGAAACTACAGATAAAAGTTTAAAAGAATGGATAATAGGGTCATTAATGCATTCAAAGGAAATTTATAGAATTAGTAATCATTTAAAAATAAATAATTCAGAAGATTGGATGTTAACACAGAATTTAAACCTTTAATATATAAGTATTTGAAAATTCAAAGGGTTGTCCAAGTTCCTGCAGTAAATATTCTGTCTACCACTTACCAAAATCCATAGCCTACCTTTACAAAAACAATCCTTTAAGCTTCTAAATTGCTACACCAATTGCTGCATCATTTTCAGAATTCACGTCACGTACTGTAATACAGATCTTCATACTGCATTTCTTCTTATAACTGTGCTTAGTAAAATCATTCCTTCATTTTTAATATCTTCAGCCAAAAGTGAAATAAGAAATACGTGCATTTCCTTCCTCCTTGTTTACATGCTTTTCAGAAAATTGCTTACAACCTTCATTCTGCTGAAGCTCACAGAAGCTAGTAATTAACACACCACGTGTTCTGGCCAAATGCTATATAATACTTTCATTTTCTTACAGCTCAGTTCCTGTATGTGACCAATATCGTGTACCTGCATGCCTTCCAGGAAATATGCCCCCAAAAAACACTGCTCAATAATAATTCTGATAACTTACAATTGTTTATGAAGTAGTAAAATATTGCCTACAGCTTTTGCAAGGCAATATCTGAGATACCGCAACTATTTTTCATCCTAAGTACACAGAAGATCTGTGGTATCACAAAGACACTATAATATATAATTATTTCCAGGAGTAACTCTCCTTTGAGAATGTCTATATGCCTGGTAAATAAACTCTATTAATATATGAGGGGAATCTGGAACAGACACCAAGCTTTTCAAGAGGCATTTCTACACCTTTATTATATTTGTCTTCAGTTTTAACCTAGAATTCCCTTATATTTTAATATTTTGTACAGCTACATATCAAGATGTTATTCTCATGGAATCCTAGAAATGTTCGTCAGAAAGGATCCCTGAAGGTCATCTAGTACAACCTTCTGTTTCAAGAAGGGCTAATGACGAAAGGGGATCAAGGTAGGCATGTTTTTTTTTTTCCTTAAGTAACTGAAAAATTCTCAAAATTCCCATTTCACTGGAAACATAGCTTGACAGTAAATGTTTGTAAATATCACTATGCATATTTTACATAATTTTCCTCAAGGTTTCATTCAGACAATTTTTGTTCCAGTGGTTCAGTGGATTTATTTTAACAAAGCAAGGTATCACATGTTATTTTCAATTAATATGTTTTTAAAATGATTAGAAGTTATCATTTGTCATTTTTCTTCTAAGCATATTTTTTTTGCATCCTCTCCTTTACTTACATCTTCTCCTAAGTCAATATATAAAGTGCCTGGCACATTTATGATATTGATTTTTTTTTTTACATAAAATCCAGTAGACGAAGTTTGGTGGGGAAAAATTTTGGATCTAAGAAAGGAGAATTAAATTTGCCCCAAAATGGACATTAAAGCTGCACAGCTGAAGACAATGTAATAAAAATATCTCTTCTAATGGCCAGAGGTTATACGCTGTTCTTCATTAGAATAAATTTGTAATACTTTTCCAGGTAATAGTAGACTTAATATGAAACACCTGTAGCCAGAGGGATCCTTGAGAAGAGTAAATCCATGGAGAGCAATTGGTTCATCTCTGTGCAATTCTGCTAATGTGTTTGTAAGACCACATACTGCATTAAAGTGTAGAGAAATAAAGTGAATTAGAATGCTTGCTAAAGTCAGGATAATATTTATGAAATATTTAATATACTAGAGCTTAGTTCCCAGTTGAATCTGATTTCATTGTATCTATAAATTCAGTAGAACACTCTAACATCTCTAAGCACCTCCCTCCCAAATGCCTCTTACTCTTGGATTGATATTAAGCATGATACAGATAGCAGTAGGACTAGTTTCGTGTTCCTAAAGCTCAGAATGTATTTATGTAAGGAGTGAGGAATCTTTCGCAATGCTGTATTTATGAAGGCTCAGAAAAGTGTGTTTCTTTAAAGAATTCAAATGACAAAGGAGTGCACACTTTTAATTAAAGTGTGATGGTGCCGATATCTCTAATTTATTATCTTGTGTTTAAATACCAGCAGCAGTGTAATATGTAAGAGCTCACAACATTAGAGAGTCCTAACAGTCCCCAAAATGGAAAGGGAAGAATAAACTAGAATGCTTGTATAAATATCAGAAATTCATTATCTTTGTCTGCTTGTTAGATTAACATTAGTTTAACCTCATTTTTTTCTCCTGTGTAGGGTGATACAAATTTCATTATTAGAGCACATTTTCTTTTTCTCAGTTGCTGCCCTTAATGAAAGAACACTCCCCTCTAGCATACAGATTAAATCATTTTAAGTTGCAGCATAAATAAATGCCTAGAAGATGTCAGCTGAAAATCTTAGTTATTTCCTAAAGCTGCAGGTGCTAGAAGTGGTGTAATGAAGTAGAGACAGCTGCAGCCACAGGCTCCAGCCAACTGGAATATGTCTTCAGAGTGACACTGAGCGTAACAAAACCTCACAATGTTTACTTCCAAGAATGTTATCGCTGCAGTTTTAAAAACAGCATAAATCAAAAGACATGCTCACAAAGTATAGCTGAAGTCACATTATCTTTATTATACCTCCATATATTTTCCTCATTACAACCTGAAATATGTTGACACAACCATTCATACTCATCTATAATGTAACTAATAATTACACTGCCAGAAAGAAAAATGAGAACAAAAGGTATTGGAAGGCTGGAATTAATCAGACAACTGACCCATCAAGTTATGACCAACTAGAGTAGTTGAAAGTTTAAAACCTCAGGTATAGGTAGATCATACTAAGTCCTTATGAAACTAGCAGAGGATAATTGATGAGTCATTGTCACCTACAAACCTTTTCTTGAAAGAAAAAATTGCGTATTGAACTCTATTTTGTTTTATGCCAGAGACATCCTTTGTTAAGACTGCCACATAGAAGAAGGAAGATAAATTTAAAAGCTTAGTGTTACAAATATTGAGGACTCAAGGTTTTCTTCTCTTTGCCAGGGAGTTCATGAGGGATATGGGGTTTTTATTAGAACAAACAAAAACAGTTTGTGATATATGTGGTTACTTTGGCAAATAACAACTGGTTGCAGGACAGCAATTATGTGACAGATAACAAACCTTCACAAAGACTTGTCTTCTTTAATATTGTTTTTTCGGTTGCATCATAATCGCGGTCCATTATGAAATAACTCTGCAGTCACAATTTTGGACTCAGCCCTCTTGCATGAAGATAGAGGACCTGATCCTGTGAGGTGCTGAGTGTTCACCTTAACAGTGCTGGCCAATCTGAATGGTCATAACCACAAATGATTAATGCAGGACTTCTAAAAGCACTTAATATTCACTTACTATTTACCCAGTTCTATTTGTCAAGGGGCAAATTGCAATTTAGTAGTTAGCTTTCCATTTTTTTCTGCCAGATAATTGATTCAGAAATTGGTATCTTATTTTTGCTAGAGAGATCCAGCTGATGTTCCTAAACTCATCTTCACACCATTTCAACCCACAGAAGCAGACACTTTTATTCTACACATTTCCACTTTAATGCTTAGGTCAGTGTGATGGAACAGATAAGAGAGTGGGTGGCCCCTTCCTTCCCAGCTGCCACAGATAATTTTGTAGATTTTATTCCTAAAGGATATTCCATAGGAGGAACTTATATTCCACAATCCTGGCACTGCTGGTACATTCAGAATTTTAACTTCAGTGTGGGATGAAGAGGAAGGGAAAGAAAGGACTCCTAAATTAGTGTGTGTCGTTTCTAAAACAGAAGTGGAAATAATGCAGAATCAAATTTAAACTCTTGAAATTTCAGTTCCAGGTTAGGATGTAGCACTGTGCAAACATCCTTGAATCCAAATGTAAATCTGTTGTGATTTTGCACCAGAACAAATTCTTTTGAAATACTGCTTTTCAACAAGATTTGTGGACATTTATGCATATTCAAAACTGAACTGCATTTATGACCAGAAAAGAAGAATGAAAAGAAATGTGCAAAGCCACATGAAGATTTGCTGCCTCTTACTAATACTCAGAGTTTATGCACTGCCAGCAGCAACCCTATATAAATTCTAAAAGTAACCGACAAGTCTTGGCCAAACAACAGTGACTGAGATTAATAAATGGTTATATAAAGGGTTATAACTGCCCTTTTGGACCGACAGGAGTTAGAAAGATAAGATACAAAAGGAAGAGTTTACATTGATGGCCATCTTAGGCTTTACAGATGTCCCTTTTCAGCCATTCAGAACTTCAGAAGGCACCACCCCGAATTTCACATAACTAGCAGGGATAAACAGTCACCTACTTCCAACATACACTTTTGTGAGATAAAGGAAAATGTTAAGTAATCCTACCATAGGCTTTTCATTGCACAGTTAATCAGTTCCAGTCCCATATATTAAGTAACAGAAGTGCATGGCTTGTCCCCTTCCCATATTTTACAGAAGTTTTCAGTAATGAATAGTCTTTTTTTTTAGATTATTTTTCCATATTACAGTTCTCAACATGTAGGCCCAGTAGCATAATGCAATGGGAATCATTTAAAAATAAAATAAAATAAAATAAAAACCCCAAAACAAACCACAAACCTGACTCACTTCAGCAGTGCAGAGCTGCTAGATATTATTAGGGTACAAACCATTTCATATATCAAAAGCTGAAAAAAAATGAATCTGTATCTTCTTTAACTGCCCCAGTAAAGACAGGCTCTCTCCTATTTTTTAAGGACAAATTCAACATGTCTACAGAATAATATCAACTGATCTCCTTCAAATTCAGCCTAGTCAGTAGTCCTGTTCCGAGCTTCTTTTCCTACTGTCTCTTTTTCCCTCTGGACTCAGAAGCTCCTATGTCCTTTTGGTGCAAATTAAAGGAAGGAAGAGAGGAATTTTCCATCTCCTTCTCAAAGTATTTTCACTTTGACTTCTGCGTAAGCACAATAACCTACTGTCTTCAGTGGTTCTCTAGGTTATCCTGTCCACAGTAATTCTCGTACATCAAAGGGAAAAATTGGAATTTATATCAGTCATTAATTCAGCCTTGTATATTTGAAACCTTCAAGAGTTAATCACATACCTAATCATAACAAAGCTATAAATGCTGTTTTAACAACAATAAATGATTAAGCAATAAGGACCACACTATGGGAGTTTCCCTGGAGACTGTTACATTGCTGGAAGTAGTAGATGTCTTGATTTAGTTTCAAATGTACACTTTTTGGGGTTATTTTTCTTTCCCATTCTATATCTATAATTTCACTAAGCTAAGCATCATACAGTACATCTGGCATTTTGAGAGAATTAATTCCCAGTGCCTTAGCTAAGAGGGAATCAATCATATATTTTCTAAAATCACAGACCTCAGCACTATGAGTAGCAAAAGTCGTACACACTGTAAGAATTTTCACCATGTGTACTCAAATACACATCACACACACACACACACAAACATGCAGTTAACACCTAAATCAGGAAAAAAATCGTTCTATGTATATGCCTGTCTGAGGATCAGAACGATGTCACTATGTTTGGTTGTTGCCTCCTTGGAAGAACAGGAAATGTATACTCCTTTGCACGTAGTGTGCTCCGAAATAATTCAGAAAGCTGACAGCTGGCCTTTGTCGTAGGTACAGTAGCAAAATTTTACAGATGTTAACACTGAAATTTTTGTTAAATCCCTGCATATTCAGATATTATATGTGGGACATTTGCTAGGCAGCCCTTGCTAAAGAGATTTGGTTGGTTGGTATCAATTGCCATGAATTTTCTGTTGGTTTGGGTTTTACCAAATATGAGAAAGGAATCCTGCCAATTACAGAAGTGGAAATGGAAAAGTGCTCACAAGCACACTATTTAAGCATAAATCTGCCTCATAAAACCTACTGTGACAGACTACCAAGCCTACAGATGTCAGGGTCTCTAGGTCAAAAGACGGTGGTGACTGCCCCATGCAGTGGGTCACATGGCTCCTAAAGCCAGGGAGACCTCCAAGGCCTGTCCCTGCCATTCCAAAACCCCCTGCCAAGCCAACAGGCTGTTGATCCTATAGCTTGAAAAATAAGTTGAGACATTTCTTGCAGTGGACTCATCCCAAGAAATCAGGGTTCCCTGCAGCTAAACACTCATCAACCTGTCTCAGCTGGTCCACCTACCTTATTTTAATGGATGAGGGGATAAGAAGTAATTTTTGTATCAGGTTATCTGGGAAAGTAACATCTTATCCCATTTCCAGAATCCCACAAACTTTTGTTGTGCATATTAAGTAAACACATGAAAAATGGACAGAATAATGTCAACTGAGACAGTATCATTCCAGTAATGAGTATACACCTAAGCAGTACCAATCTTTCATCAGAATTATTATTTCTTTTATGCAGATGTTTGGACTTAGCAGTTAATTTTGATCCAGTCTTATTTGTAAACATAAACGTAGAATACAATACACTCAATTTATCTTTTTAATCTGAGAAACACAAGTCTTCACATATCTGGCCTCCATTTAAAATAGTATGTATTTTTTATTCATTCAGACCTTGTCATTTCATAAACTTCTTGGCTAGTTTTGTTTTGCTCTTCACTGAATTTCCATATGGAAACCCCCTTTTAGGAAACCAAAACTCAAAACAGTCCTGAAGGAAGCAATGTGGGTGAGCAATCTGCCCTTGAGCGATGCTAGGTTGTAACTTTTCTCCTGCTTGGAAAAAACTCATTTCCTCTTCTGATTGCCACTTTATCCAGCTATTTTGTGTCACGTTCTTAGGGCTGTTGTATGGTGGGTTCTGTTACATGCATTTGAATTGCTGTTAAATACTAAAAGGGTTAAAAAAAAGTATGTTGCTACCAGACAGTAGAAAAGCTAGTCAAATTTCTTTTTTTTGTGTATATACATATTTGTATCAGAGTTCTTCCTTTGAAGAGCACTGAAGTGTGTATGCATGACCACATGCATGTAACAACTGGAAGGATTTTCATCATTAATTACACCTCTAAACAATTCAGAGATGCCTGGAGGACAACAGGAATTAGATGAAATAGATGAAAAGAATAAAGGAAAACAGCAGGGAGAAAGAGCCCTTTGTAATCCCTTCTCATTCATTTTCTATGTATTATAGCTATAATTACTTCCCTGATGATAAAAAGAAGACATGCAGGAGAAAAAAATATGCATATAGTAGGAGAGGAGGGTCTTGAGGTACATATAAACTCAGTCATAATCAGCATCTTTGTGGAGTAGGCTGACAGGTCTTGTGTTAACCTGCAGGAGCAGTACTGGGTGCCCATGCTTGAACAAAGGGGGCCACGGTAGGCCAGTGGCTACAGCTGGGCTGCTAAGAACTGCCTCATGTCTATGCTGCTATAGGATTAAGACCTTCTGGAGTAGCTGGAGAGGTCCAGAACAAAGCCAGAATACAGGCCACCAAACAAATAGCAAGATCCAGTTCTTGAACTTGTTCTCTCCTTTATTTCTTATTACTTTATTTCTTGGTAGTGTAGGTACACCAGTGTGGCTCAGCCACAAAAGACAGATCCCTTAGCCAAGTATGAAAAGGATGGTGGGTAAGATAAAAACAGTCCTTAGATGAATGGTAACAGTTTCATCCATATTGTGAACATACCAGGGAGTCGCACATATAACCGAGCTATTCAGAGACCACTTGAGTAGTGGAAGACATCAAAGAATCAAAATAAACGTATCAACAGCTGAAGCCAAATTAAAAAAGAGGCATGGACTGAGTGACAAGTGCTGTGGTGAAAACTCCCAGAGAAATCAATTGTTTCTGAATTTAAAAAAGAGAATAAAGGAGAGTAGGCCTGAGTATTGTAATAATGAGATATATTACCCTCAAAAAAAAAAAATCAGCTAATTTAACACCTTTCAAAGTACTCTTTTTTTCAGAGAAATCTTGACCATAACATGATATTTTCTCACACTGTTCTTTTTTTTTTGCCTTTTTTTTTTTATTGGCAGGGGAAGAGGGCTGGGCTATCGCTAAAAGGGAAACTGCAGCCCATAGAATGATAAATAAGCAAAATTTGTTTATAAGAGAATGCTACGTAATCTTCCACCATCCTGACATTTCATACAACGTTCACAGTAATTGTGGAAACTTAGCAGAACTTCATGAAGCCTCAAGCTTTGTTTTTTTTCTTTTTTGTTCTTCAAAAGCACGGTAGATGTGAGGGCAAATGGTGATGACTTGATTTGGAATTGGGCCTAGGGAAAAAGAGAGAGGGTTTTATTAGAAGACAATATAATTTTACAAAATAATAGTTTCAAAACCATTTTGTGCAAATTCAGCTTTCTACAGTTGTAATTCAAATATTGTTAATAATGTTCCTCTAACCTGTCAGCTCATCATATGCACTTAAAAATGAAAAAGGACAAAATCTGCATTCTGGCTTCCCTGTAGCTATCCCGTTTCCACCCACTGTACTAGATTCTTCCTTCTAGTCCATCCAACAATGCTTACGTATAAGTTGCCCATATATTATTTTTTTAGAACATTTTTGTGTTTAGGTGGTTAACTGTCCTGCAGATAGTGGGACGTTACTGAATAAATTCTTCTCATTAGATTGTATTGTCATTATTCTTTTTATTTTATTACTATGAGAAAAAAAAAAAAAAAGCCTGTCTAGCACAGTTTCCTTCTGGGTTAGCAAAAATATTCTCAGTGGAGAATAACACTAGTATGTTTATCAGTACAGCATCTCAGTACAGTTGAAAGACATTCATTTTTCTCCCCCTGCCCCAACTTTCAGGAGAGTTAAATAAGACATTACTGGTCATTTCTGCAGCAAAGTTGGACTTTTGTCAACCTTCCCCTTAGTTATTCACTGCTTATGGATTGAACATTTACTTTGCTGGAAGTGTTGGTGGTTGCTTTCATGTTTGCACAAACTTCTGCTGGGGAGGACCAGCCCTTTCTCTTCTTGTAAGTGGTTTTGTCCTGTTGTTTCACATCGCAGCTGCTGTTTGCTGGTGGTCTCTGCTGCTACTGCTTCTCCCCTGTTTGCTTCTGGTTTCTGGAGCTCTCGCAGCAAAATGGTGAAAAAATTAAATGTTTAAACTTTTTAAATTATTTGGGGGGGAGGGAGGAGGTTTTTGGGGGGGATTTTTGTTTTTACTCATTTAGTCACTGTTCAAACCGGGTACCTTACAGACGAGTGAGAATGATCTTTAACATATGTGCATCACATACAGCATTCCAACATATGGGGTTTTTTTTTCAAGTATTTGCAATTAGACATAATCTAATGCATTCCAAAACCAAAAATACATTGCTATTCAGAAACACATTTTCATGAGCCATGGATTCAGGTAGAATAAGGAAGTCAGACTCAAACCTGTATTAATTTGGGGTATGGTTTAGAGTTTGGCTTTAAGGCAAAATTAAGGTTAGGTTTCAGACTTGTGTTCATACATAATAGTGGCAAACTCACGTACAATTTCTTCCTTCTTGGAGCACAATCTGATGAAAAAAGAATTTGGCTGTGTCCAAATTGGAGCTATAAAAGAAGCCCCTTCTAATTTTGGATTTGACCCGGGATCAAAGCTACAGTAATGGGTTTAGAACAGAGTGTTCACATCTGATACTTTCTCCCTGATATTGGAAAGATTTGGGTATGAGGTTCTGGGTTTTGCTCATCAGTATTTGGGAATGACAGTGAACCTTGCCAGTTGCAAGACAAGTTTCTCCTCAGCCCACTTCAATTCAAACAGAACATATCCATTAAATTAAAAGCACTAAGCAACAGGAAAGACTGTTAAGTGAATAAATAATAGTCATAGAAACATACTGTGCTGGATCTTCAGCTGGCACAAAGGAGCATTTTGTTATCTGTGTCATCATTTACAGAAAATGACAGCAATTTTACCACCACCTGAGTCTATGGTAAAACTTTAATCAAATCACTTTCTCACACTCAAAGACCATTGAAAACTGCGGCCTCTGACTGAGATGTAGATGCAAAAACTTGCTTCTCAAAAATGAGGTGGCCAAAGAATATCTAGGGAGTATCTTTTTAGATGGATACCAAACAAATACAAATATTTATGTTTAAATTCTTTAGTGACAAGTCTTTATCTCATGCATTCTAAACTGCTTACTTATATAAAGTGCTTTCAGTTAAACAGAAAAGAATATTTTTACTCATCTATATCCATCATAACTGTCCTGATACTTGTTTCAACCAATCAAGGGAAATCCAGTGGTGCGGGAGAATCTTCTATGGCTGAAGTACTAAGTCCATTTTTTTCTGGTTCTGCCAGAGATTTGTTTACTTTGCCACCTATAGCAAAATGCTTAGTTTGTCTGTATGTGAAAGTTTATATTTAATTCATCTTTACTTTTTTATCACTTTTATAATTCCACTCAAAGTTACATGTTTTCTAGGCTAAGCAAATATTTTGAGGGAGCGCTTTTCCAAGGTAGCTGGAGTCTGGAATTGAATTTCTTCTTAAAGCCAGGAGTTGCTTGTGGTTCAACCATCTTCTCTGACTGAGGCTTGGAATAAGGTTGAAGTTTCTACATATGAAGGAATTTCAGTTTTGGTCTACCAGATGCTGAGGAAATACTGTATTCAATGGGGTACTGAGAGGGCTGGCCCGAGTTTTACAAAGTTGAATGCATTTTCACCTCTGCACTGCCTCATTCAAACTAACTCAGTCTTCCCACTCTGGTCTGTGTTCACCACTACTGAACTTCCCAATGGCAGTTAGTTTCCGTTATCTTTCAAGAGAACTATACCCACCCTCCATGTGGCAACTATCCACCTAGTTCCCATTACTCTTCCGGGTGCTTCTGAATTCAGATGCCTCACCCAAACCACTTTTCCATCCCCATAGTCCAGCTTGTCCTGGCTTCACCGGTTCTTAGACCATTATGCTTCGAGACATGCAGTCTCCCCTCAAGTCCTCATTTAATTTCAGTTTATTGCTTACAGTTGTGAAAGTTGTGAAGTTTTCTCTCCCTGGGTCCCACTTCTTGAAAAGACAACCTAACCTTTCCTCCATTCACAATTTCAATCCTTCATCTCAGGTTCTTTCTTGTCTTGTACTGTCCTCGTGCCCACATTATAGTATTGAATGGCTCTTGTCCCAAAAGCATATGAAGAAAACAGATTTTTTCCTCCACACCTCTGGCACATGACAGCAAGATTTTTCCTATCATTTCAGGCATATGCCACTGCACATGAACATTCAGGAAACTCTTGTTCATCTCCGGGGTGTGTGATAGGCATATCGAAAAGTATTAAAATCACAGAGTTAAAATTAATTTAGCTCTAGTTGAGGCATCTAAAAGTTCGTAAGTTTCTTCTCTGACATATTGACTATAAACTCCCATCTCAGTCTAAAACAGATGATGATTTTGCCCAATAGTAGATTCTTGTTATCGATCACAAGGATACAGGAATGTTGCATAGCAAAGATCATAACTTTTAAAATGAATGTTCTTATTTAAAAATTGGGGGTGGAAGGAGAGTTTATCAGACTTGTAAGAACAAATAGTTTACCCCAATGTGATTCTTAGAAATAAATAAAGGTTGGTTTGCTGTTTAGTTTTTTGGTGGGTTTTTTTACTTCAAAAAAAAGGACTTGTCTTAGGTAAGAATTTTTAGTTCAAGTGTTGCAACTGGAAAAGTTAACGCTATCTAAAAGCAGGGCTTTCAGATGGAAGGTCATAAACAAACACAGTAACAAGCAGCGCAGGAAGATCTCTCTAGAAAATATTTGTTGTATATTGTATAAAGCTGTAGTCCAGTGAAATATATCTGGAAACGTGGGGAGTTTAATGTGATCTTAGTGGCTTTCTCCAGCTAACAGATTCCCCAACATTTAATGGCAATAGGATAGCCTATGTGATGAGCTGTCAACAGAAGTTCTGGGCAATAAATTAAATTTGGGTAACTCTTTATATTCAGAATGATACATTGGATCAGTGGAGCAATTTTTATTTCCATGTGGAAGATAATACATGTGTGAAAGAGCACAAAGTAGATGAATTCTGAAAAAATTACTTCTAATATTGTGCTAATGTATTGTTAGAGACTTCTAATATATAATGTCTTTACCTAATTAAGGGTTAAATTTCAACAGAATCCATTTCATTTGGCATTACTATAACCATTTTAGCTTCCAGATAGGCTCAAATAGTACTACTGAAATGTTTGTAACCCTGACTGAAGTTTTATCCTAAACATAAAATATAGTATAGATAATAAATTTTGCACTCAGCTTGAATTTTCAGGTTCTTGATCCTGGAGTCTCTATCACAGAATTGTGCTAGGATTATCTACCTGGATAAAGATAATTTCATATGCAAAGGTTAGAGAAATCACTTTCCAAAAAGAAGTGTATTACTATTTGCTCTTTCTCTTTAATTTGTTAACTAATCACTGTTTATCATCTTATATAATATCCAGAGAGTCAAAGCTCTTAAGATAAGATCATCATCCCAGTCCTTCACAATTAGTTATTCATATAAATGCACCTGTATTGCAAATAACAGGCTTGGGGAGACGAGGGGAGGAGAAAAACACAACAACTTTTGGTTAATCTTGGGTGGTCTTTTTACCCATGTTAGATTAAATATGTTTTTTCACAACAGGTGACTTTTTAATTGTTTTCTTACGGTAACTCATTTATTCTAGAAGTTTTTGTTTGTCTCACGTTACTTTTCTAAGTTAATGGCTGTGTGACTACATGCTGAGCACAGGTGGCAAAAGGCAATGTTAAGAATGTGGGCATTACAGCATGCATGTGAGGCTACCAGTGTAAAGCAAATCACACTTGCCTTGATTCTGTGGGTCCTCCCTGGGGTCCATGGTTTCAAAAATGGGGACCCCTTGCCTCTCCAGAGCCTGTAAATGTCTTCAGAGAGGACAAGAGCAGAACAGGCAAATCCAGAACACTCTGGAGCTGAATTTTAGTGTGATTTTCACAAACATCACTTTTGTTTTCATAGAATCATAGAATGGTTAGAGTTGGAAAGGACATTAAAGATCATCTAGTTTCAACCCTACTGCCATGGGCAGGGACACCTTCCACTAAACTAGGTTACTCAAAGCCCCATCCAACCTGGCCTTGAACGCTTCCAGGGATGGCACCTCTACAACTTCCCTGGGCAACCTGTTCCAGTGCCTCACCACCCTCATACTGAATAATTTCTTCCTAATGCAGAATCTAAATCTCCCCTTTTCCAGTTTGAATCCATTACCCCTTGTCCTATCACTCCATGTCCTTGTAAAAAGCTGTTCAGCTTTCTTGTTGGTGCCCTTCAGATACTGGAAAGCTGCTATAAGGTCTCCCTGGAGCCTTCTCTTCTCCAGGCTGAACAACCCCTACTGTCTCACCCTGTCTTCACAGAAGAAGTGCTCCAGCCCTCTGATCATCTTCATGACACTCCTCTGGACCCACTCCAACAGGTCCATGCCTTTCTTATTTTGAGGGCTCCAGAGCTGGATGCAATATTCCAGGTGGGGTCTCATGAGAGTAGAGTAGAAGGTCAGAATCACCTCCCTCAACCTGCTGGACACACTACTTTTGATGCAGCCCAGGATGCAGTTGGCCTTCTGGGCTGTGAGCACACATTGCTGGGTCATGTTGAGCTTCTCATCAATCAGGACCCCAAGTCCTTCTCCTCAGGGCTGCTCTCAATCCATTTTCTGCCCAGCCTGTATTTGTGCATGGGATTGCCCCGGCCCACGTGCACGACCTTGCACTTGACCTTATTGAAATTTGTGAGGTTGGCACGGGCCTACCTCTCCAGCTTGTCCAGGTCCCTCTGAATGGCAACCCTTCCCTCCAGCGTGTCGACCACACCACACAGCTTGGTGTCATTGGCAAACTTGCTGAGGGTGCACTCAATCCCAACATCCATGTCACCAACAAAGATGTCAAACAACACCCGTCCCAGTACTGTACCCTGAGGAACACCGCTTGTCACTGCTCACCACTTGGACACGGAGCCATTGACTGCAAATCTTTGAGTGCAACCATCCAGCCAGTTCCTTATCGACCGAGTGATCCTTCAGTCAAATCCATGTCTCTCCAATTGACAGACCAGGATGTCATGAAGAACGGTGTCAAATGCTTTGCACAAGTCCAGGTAGCTGACATCTGTTGCTCTTCCCTTATCCATCAGTGCTGTAACACCGTCGTAGAAGGCCACCAAATTTGTCAGGCATTTGTCAGTTTTCTTGAATGCTGGGAGATTTTCTTGATGCGTACATGAACTACACCAAGCAGATCATCTGGATCACTAGATTTTCTTCATGCAGTGGGCTGAGGGGAATGCTGGTGATGAACTGTGAAATTGTTCCTCATCGCCCCAATTGGATACATACATGTTGTGTCTTGCCTATCATTGTCCTGGATTCTCTGCTGTTTTATGCTCCAAATCGTCCATTCTAACAAAGGCAATGGCAGAAAAAATCCAAGAATTGTCCAGCAAGTTTCAGTAGAGAGAAAACTGTCCTAGCTATCAGACATAAATAGCTGAATCCTCATAACATGGCTTACAAATCACTGCTGGCAATAAATAAAATAACAGGGCAGAAGCAACAACAAAATAATTAAAACCAGGCAGCACAGTATATACTAAACTGCAGGACAAAAGCTACACAGAGAGTATCAGCTGTGGAAGGAGCAATTAACAAGGCTAATGGGTCTGATACTTACATACCTCCCTTTCTGTCACAGAAAGCATATGGTTGTAATTAGCTGACGTAAAGGAAATACCATCTGAAGCCCCTGTTTTCCGATTAGGATGACCTCTGGCCCGGTATGAAGACAGTTGGAAGTATTTGCTCAGTTTAGCTATGGGTGTAGTGGGTGGGGGGCAATTTGAACAAATAGGAGAGGATTTGCCAAGTATGTTTAAGCTACAAAACTATGCCGTACCACATAACAAACAGAGAGCATTTAAAGCAAGTTGGAACTAAAATAAACCTCATGCTACTGCCAATTCCGCAGTTGTTATTAAAAAAATAAAAAAAAAGATAGAAAAGAAGGTTTCTACTTTATTCTCATCTGGAAATACTAGTGGCACAACAGGTTCTCAGTGGTGTGAGTGTAACATGTTGGGGAGGCCAAAGTTTTCAATGTGTTCGACACATTCAGACCCTCACCACAAAATATAACTTAAAATGCAGAAACATTGCAACTTTTGTTCAGGTCAAATGAGCTATCATCTGCTCCGTCTCGTCTCCTGCTTCTTTCTCTCCTCTGTGTCAGATGGTTCCGTAAGATGCACATAGAACCTCTGTTCTAGGCTTTTCAAACGGCTGTAGTCTATCTTTTTCCTGAATCATCTCCTTTTGAGAAAAAAATATTTCCCATATAGAAAAATATATTTGCTACAAAGAATTGCAACATTTTGTAGCATCTTTAAAACTATGACATGCAAGAAAAGTGACACGTTTCTCTTTTAAATTCTAGATGTCAGCTTACAAGTCCTATGAAAAACTCTCTTTTAAGTTCTAAACTTCTGAGGAATAAAAAATAAGGTACTCCTATTTCATTTTTTGAAAACATGTTGGTTTAATTCTATTAAGTTCAGTAAGACTTTTCTATGATATTTGTTATTTGCAAATCTTGTACATATGGAATGACAATGTCCAAATTAACTCAAAATGTATGTTTAATAGATATGAAAATCAAAATCCATGGGAGTTTTTCAGTCAGCTCAGCTACTGATTTTATACAGCTTGATATAAAACAGAATATCTACTATGTATGTATGCATTTATTTACTATATTTTAGATAGAACATGGAAAAATTCAGAGAATCCATACTTCTAAGGAAATATAATAATAGAATTTAAAAGAATAATAGAATTTAAAATGCATCTAAAAGCACTCAGATCTTATGTTGCATTACACACCTTGAGAACCAGGCCGTGCAAGGAAGTGATTGTTGAATTTTTATTTTTTTTTTGCCAACAGACTCCAACATGATTTTCTTAGTCTTGTCATGTAAAAAAATGAAGAATTCTTATGTAGCTCAATCTTTTTCATATTATAGCGAAAGGCTGTTGTTCCCTACCCAAAAAATCCACAGCTTCAGTATTCCCATTCATACAGATACACTGGAGATATCCAAAAAAGAATTACTTGTGGAACACATTTTAGCTTTTTCTCCAATGAGGAGGAGGCCATTAAGCCTGGAAGGATGCCAGATAATGATAATCATCAGTCCTTCTGGGGCTGTTTTATAACTTTGCAGCTGTATTGTTGGCTATGATTTGCAGTCCGAGAGATATCGCTCTGTCTGTTTTTGTTTTTTCTGTTGGATTGGATAGGAGGCACTTTTCCTTAAAAAAAAAAAAAAAAAAAAGGGCAAAACCCCCCAGCTTTTAAGGGGAAGGGGAGCTGTTGTGTCTTTCAGTCACTGTAATGTCAACACCACTTAGGACAAATTTCAAGCGTTCACCATTCTTAGACTCTTCCAGCTGCCTGCAATGTGAGTTGTTAAAAGACCAGAACATGAGCCATAAAATGTGTCTGTGGGTGTTAGCTAACAATTTGCAGGTGCATATCATCCCAGTAAAGCTTTCAAATTATATGCAATTTATAAGCTATGTTTGAAGATCGTAATGGTTATGTCTGAGCAAATTAGTATCTTTTTTTGGCTTCAGTTGTTGAGAGTCACATCAAATTGGTGGGGGAGGGGGCAAGAAGGAAGGGTTGTTGTTTCAAACAAGTCAGACAAAAAGGTTCTTGCATTCCATCTTTGTTAAATGAATTGGGATAAAATGAAATATTGTTCCAAAGACTTTAATTTTATATGTTCAATAACGGACCTAGAAGGGGAGAGGCAAACAGTACGGTTTGAAAGCTAAAATTAGGGATGAGTAATGTTTTGAGTGAAACAAGCAATAATCTACAAATATTCACCAGTTATGCATCCATACTTTAGTGAGATTTGCATCCTTATTATTTTTCTTATGTTTTCCTAGAATTCAATCCTTAAAACTTTGGTTCAAGTACAGAAATAAGAACCAGCAGATGTGATTGTTAAATCTGCCATGAAACATTTTAAAATGTTAGCTGTTTGCAGTTCTGCTTTGAACAAACTGTTTAACTTGCTCCTTTCTCTCAATGAGGCTCCTACATCGTGGGGTGCTCATGGCTTTTACCAGGTGGCTCTAAATTACACAGTTGGTGGAGTCCTAAATTAGGAAGTTTGGCATAATGGAGCTCCAGTATCTTGCCTTTTAATCCCAAAGTGCCCCAAAACAGCAAAGCTGCAAAGTCCATAGGTGTAATGTCAGGAATGAGCTTCATACTACACAACAAGAATTATAAAAGCTGGTAAATTCTCTTCTAACCATAGTGGGTAAGATTCATTTACGTGCATATGCACAGCTACAGTACAGGTGTCTGCATCCAGACAAGTCACTCCTTGTATGCATGATGTACTTAAGGGTGAAGCATACACCAACTGATAAAATATTGACCAGAGAAAAAAAATCTTCTGTTTCATAGTTAAAGAAACAGGCTGGCCATTTCTAGGATTTATAGTGGAATCAAATGTTAAATATGTGGGTTCAGCAAGCATGGAATATATCTAAAGAGAAGAGGGATTTGGGGTGCTTATACAGCAAACATGACAGATTAGACATGCTGGTAATTTATACTGGAGAAATTTGGTTCCCTAAACTAGTGAAACCTTTCTGTTTAGACTTATATATATGTATACATACACACACATACATATATGTGTGTGTGTGTATGTATAAAAATACAAATCAGTGGGCCCTGATGTTATCTACCTGGGGGTGTTAAGAGAGCTGGCTGACATCGTTGCGAGGTTGCTTTCCATAATCTTTGAGAAGTGGTGGAGACCAGGGGTTGTCCCAGAAGACTGGAAGAAGGCTGATGTCACCCTCATCTACAAGAAGGGATTAAAGGAGGATCCAGGAAATTATAGGCCCATCAGTCTTACTTCAGTCCCTGAGAAAGTTATGGAACGAATCCTCATGGGGACTATCACAAATCAGATGAAGCACATGATTGGGAAAAACCATCTTGGATTCACCAAGGAGAAATAGAGCTTGACAAGCCTGATTGGCTCCTACGACAAAGTAACCTGTTAGGTTGATGTAGGTGAGTGGTGGACATTGTCTACCTGGATTTCTCAAAGGATTTTGATATGGTTACTTAAAGGCTCCTCCTAGAGAAACTGACACTTTACTGTCTAGACAAGGGGTCTGTGTGACCGGTGGGGAAATGGCTGACAGGCTGCACCCAGAGGGTGGTGGTAAATAGCTCCTTTTCAAACTGACAACCTGTCACAAGTGGGGTCCCCCATGGATTGATATTGGGCCCAACACTGTTTAATATCTTCATAAGTGATCTGCATGATGGGATCAAGTGTACCCTGACAAAGTTCCCTGATGACGCCAATATGAGTGGGAAGCGGACACGTCAGAAGGGAAAGCCACTCTGCAGGAAGACCTGAATAGGCTGGAAGAGTGGGCTAACAAGAACCTTATGAAGTTCAACAAGGACAAGTGTAAGGTCTTGCACCTGGGAAAACATAATCCAGGAGTGAAGCACAGGCCGGGATCTACCCGGCTGGGGAACAGCTCTGTGGAAAGGGTCCTGTGGGGTCCTGGTGGACAACAAGCTCAATATGAGTGAACAGTGTGCTGCTGTGGCAAAGACAGACAACAGGATGCTGGGTTGCATCAACATGGGCATCACCAGCAGAGATAAAGATGTCATTATCCCACTGTACTCAGCACTTGTCAGGCCACACCTGGAATACTGTTTTGGTC
The DNA here is from genome assembly GCA_013398815.1 of Ibidorhyncha struthersii. Taxonomy (NCBI): domain Eukaryota; kingdom Metazoa; phylum Chordata; class Aves; order Charadriiformes; family Charadriidae; genus Ibidorhyncha; species Ibidorhyncha struthersii. The sequence goes on along the minus strand of VZSZ01004782.1, from coordinate 49,116 downwards.
CCCACTATGCAAAAAAGATTTGGACAGGCTAGAGAGGGTCCAGAGAAGGGCCACAAAGATGATCAAAGGACTGGGAAGCCTGCCTGATGAGGAAAGGCTGAGAGAATTGGGTTTGTTCAGCCTTGAGAAAAGAAGGCTTAGGGGAGACCTTATCACCATGTTTCAGTATTTAAAGGGTGGCTACAAAGAAGATGGAGACTCCCTATTTATCTCCGAAAATATATCTCCAGACAGTTGGGCTTGATTAATAATCAAGCACTGTATAGCAAAAAAGCCCTTTGCTAAATAATTTCAAATGAACTCCATTCTTATGAAGGAAAAAAGAAAATTAGCTGCTTATATGGGGTTATATTAATTCATACATTTTTTTGATTGTTGAATTTAGAGTCCTGAAAGTATTAAGGTTTTTACTTCATCACATCTTTAAAAATTAATTATATGCATCAAACTGAGTGGTAGTTTAGTAAGAGGGATGATACCAAGTGTAGCTAAAAGTACATTTTGATTTTCATTTCAGACTCCTATAGGGAAAAAAAAGGCATTCTTAGCCTTGAGGGTCTTTCACTGTAAAATCTAAATTACTTGAGACTTAAAATTCCTGTGTCATCTGAAAATTTGCCATATGAAGACTTTAATGTTACATGCTTTGTGAAACAACTTATGTATTCCAGGTTGCACTGTACAATTCTTGGACGTATATACACTAGTACAGACTAGCAACAGTATTTATGTATAAAAGTCAAGAAATTGTAATAATACCTGAAACCAGACAGATTTTCCCTTCTGGTCCATGTATAGTGTTCACCTTGAGATATAAATAATGAAATTATTTGAAAACGGAAGATGGCCCTAAGAAAGGAACTGGAAAATAACAGCAAAATGTCAGCTTTTTTCTCAGACACCATGCTTTTTCCCGGTGGCTGGTTATTTTCATTTTATTTTATTTCTGCTGTATTAAAATAGTTAACCCCAGAACTCCACTGATAAATAACCTTTCAATTTCTGAGGGGGCCTGGAGAAATGGAACAGAACAGCAATAGGCAATCTGTCCTACAAACAATCATTCAACAGACTGAAAACACAAATAACACATGTGGAAAACAGTTATGTGCAGATTTTCAGCTCATTTTGCAAGGAGACTGAAATGTAGCATAGTTAACCTCAGTACACTTCTTGTAGAGTGGAGCCACTCAGGATTCTTCTTCTTTGTAAAGCACTTGAGATCTGTATGTAAGAAGAGAAAGGCAAGTGCAAAGCATTATTGTATTACTGTGGAAAGTCCAAAGAATGTTTCAGGACTGTGTGTTTTACTAAAAAAGAAAACGAAGAATGAAAGAAGAGGAGATTTTTTTGTTGAGGTTTTTTTTTCTTTTTTTTTTTTTTATGGCTTCTAATTTTATGTGTTCGCCTGGCCAAGCTACATACTGAAAGTTTAATGTCTAGGACTGTACTTCAAGTCTCAAGAAGTTTTTTACTACAAACTTGTTTCTCTGAGATTTGTTGGAATTTTAGCATCTCTATGACCTAAATCACTGATCACTGCTTCAACAACCCCTCTTCAGCTGCAAAGAATATGCAATAACTTCAGGCTTTATGCAGCTGGTATTCCCAAAAGCCTTTGCAGATAACCTTTCCCCTCAAAAAAAAAAAAAAAAAAGAGAGAAAGTAAACACCAAACCCAGACATAATAAAACCCTATATATGCTATTTCAAGTTACTGTTACATCTAGTTAGAATTAAGTTCCTTTGGTAGAATTTTCCACAGTATAGACCTCTGTTAGGTGTTGTTCTTGCTTTTCTCTCCATCTTCATGGTAGCTATGCTATTTTCAGTACAATATGATTCTTTTATTTATTTCTACAAATAAACTGGGGGGTTTTTGTCATTTATAATCAACTTCTACTGTAATACTCCTGTCCTACTGTAGTAGTAACTTCTCACTGGGATTTAATGGGCGCTCAGCCTCTCGTTACTGCCTAGACATAGGAAAAATACATATTTGTGATTCCTAAAGTATAAAATAACATCCTTTTTTTTTTTCAGTATGTTATGTTCAGTTAGGAATTATAATATATTTCTATTACTTGCATAAACAAGACTATGTATTTTAAATGAATGGAAACTAAAATGTTCCTAACTTTGTTTAGGTCATTAGACAGCTGCTTTTTTGGTTTTTGAGAAAAATAGTTTTTTTTTAAATTCAGGTTTCTTTAGAGAAAAAAAAAATCTCTAAAAGGTCTGAAAAACAAATTCTTCAGCTTTCAGACAATTGGCACAATGTTGTTTCATAAATGAAAGCAGACCTATTGTGATTCAAAGTAGTGCCATAGTGCACTGAAGGTGTTTGGTTCCTGGCTCAGTGTCTTGTCGAGACTTCCACCATTGATAACAAAGCCACATGAACTGGCTAGCAGGCAGCAAAAGCTGTTTATGACAGGAAATATAGTCCAGTGAGATGAAGCAACTTATTGTGTAACAGAAGGATGTAGAATCCTAACTTTCCTCTTCCAAATTACATTAAGAATTACAGCATTGTTTTAAATGCAAGGATTTGTCTTCTATTTTATGTCTCTAATATTTTCCAAAGAAGCCGAATACGTCTTCAGAAAGCTTCAGATAATCCCACCGAACCCAGTCATATAAATTCTTGATCAAAGTTCTGCTTTCAGATTCAACAGGTGTTTGTTTGTTTGTTTGTTTGTTTGTTTTACTATAGACCTTATGGGGAAAGAGCACTTCTGCAATCCTCCTTTCAATTAAGTGGCAATTACTCATCCTTTCACAGGTCTATGACCACTCTTAAATCTGATCACTCTTATTAAAAACTTAAAATTTGCATAAAGGGCTGTAAGCATTTCATTAAAAAGAGAAAGATAAACGTAGACTTGACAGATAAAAATAACATAGGTTTCCTATCTGCTGGCAGGAAACGGTAGCACTGTTGGAATACTTAAGTGTGTGGCAAGTCACATTACGAATGAGAGGATTGGAAGCATTTTGTGAACCCTTTAGAACTTATTTTCAAAGGTTTTGATGTCAGGAAACTTATTCTATTTTAGAAAACACTATTTCCCGTCATTTAAAGCATTGTTTGTAAAGTAAGACATAATTACTAAAATCTGGGGGTTTTAACTTAGTGGAGGATTTAGCCAAGCCACCAATAAAGATTTTTGTGTGGAAATAAGTCTTGCTCTATTCCTAAAAATACTGAAGGATGCGCTCTGTACTTTCATATAGAAAGCCAGACACCTTCAGTTTTGCCAGAGATAAATTTAACTACAACCTCAGAAGGTTCTAAATTATGTTGTAATTTATAACACACATTCTTAATTTTCTCACATTCCTCTGCCATATGTATGCGAAGGGAAGATGAGCAAATAAATATTGTCTAACTAGGAAATAGGGAGTTGGGCCCCTTTGGATCACAGGGTTCAGATGGGCAGAAAGATGCAATCTCATTTCAATGCATAAGGACTTTTTATTAATTAGCACTCCATTAGAGACTGAAAGTTATGAAACTGACGGTAGTTGTATGTTATATTTTTATACATCTTGGATTTATGAAGAATATACAAGTGCTTTATTAAGCATATATTCAGACAGTTAGGTTATATATTTTTTTTAGAGAAATTGGGGTTTTCTAAAGTTCATTTTTTTATTCCTGAATATTTGTCGGATTTATGTCAGGGACACATGTGACTATACCAGCTGCAATCTAAGTTTCTTAAAAACCTAATTTAACAGGTTCTTACTGATGCAAAGTTAGGACAACAGGATGACCATGAGCCAGCAATGTGCCCTGGCGGCCAAGAGGGCCAATGGCATCCTGGGGTGCATCAAAAGGAGTGTGGCCAGCAGGTCGAGGGAGGTCATCCTCCCCCTCTACTCTGCCCTTCTGAGGCCGCATCTGGAATACTGCGTCCAGTTCTGGGCTCCCCAGTTCAAGAAGGACAGGGATCTGCTGGAGAGGGTCCAGCAAACGGCTACAAAGATGATTAGGGGATTGGAACATCTTTCATATGAGGAGAGGCTGAGGGATTTGGGTCTCTTTAGTCTGGAGAAAAGAAGATTGAGGGGGGATCTTGTTAATGCTTTCAAATACTTGAAGGGAGGATGCCAGGGGGATGGGAGCAGTCTTTTTTCAGTGGTGCCCATTGATAGGACGAGGGGTAATGGGCACAAGCTTGAACATAGGAAGTTCCATCTTAACATGAGGAGGAACTTCTTTACTTTGAGGGTGGTGGAGCACTGGAACAGGCTGCCCAGAGAGGTTGTGGAGTCTCCCACTCTGGAGACATTCCAAACCCGCCTGGACGCTGTCCTGTGCAACCTGTTGTAGGTGACCCTGCTCTGGCGGGGGGGTTGGACTAGATGATCTCCAGAGGTCCCTTCCAACCTTGACTATTCTGTGATTCTGTGATTCTGTGATTCTGTGAGTACATATTATCTACTTTCTTTTGGGGGTTGGACAAACAAACTCCTATTTCATTAGAGACCTATAAATTCAAAGTGAAGGCTTTTCACAATATTTCCCACAGTGATTTTTACAAATAAGCTTGGAATGTAACCACGCCTTGTGATCTCCTCTCCCATGTTTCCTTTGTTCACACTGATAAGTGCAACAGTGATTTTAGACTGCTTATGGACAATACAAGAAGTAATTTACACATAATAAAACACATTGCATTAATTATTCACTTTCTTTTTCAGTCTAGCTTTTTTTCTCTGTTAGCCTTTACATTGGTGTTCACTTGTGAAAGCACTTTGTAAAAAAGTATACATATATAAATGATTGATAGAGTAAATTACTAGAAGCAATGGAATCTTCCTCCCAATATATAAAAGCCATAATGGACTGAAACTAGCACATGATATTGACAGGATTTGTTGTCAGCTGCATATAGACAAGAGCAAAATCAAATTCATGGAAGGAGGAGAAAGGTACTTTCAGTCGAAGGATATTTATTAGAATAAACAGGATTACCCCTGACTAATAGCCACCTTCAGAGAAACTAATAAAAGAAAACATTGCTTTACTCAGACCTGCATTGCACTGACAAGAAAGAAGCAGAAATGAGAAAAGAAAGCTGTAAAAGGAAAGAAAGTAAATAATACAGCTTATAAAAAAAAGAAGAAAGTATCCCAAAGTTGTCACTTAACTACTCAAAGTGCAATTTCGACTGTAAAAGCATTTGAGAAGTGGGGACACAAAAGGCAGTGCAGATGAGTACAGGCACAGGATGATGAGAGCTCGAGTACAGACTGATGCTGGAGACCCCATAGCTCTAAACAACTCACCAGTGGTCACTAAAAAATGCAGATATGGAGCTCAGCAAAACCAGCTTTAGTGGTAACATAGAACAAAAAACAAGTACCTGATTATGTAAAATGCACTATATATAGTAAATTTGGATTCACCATGAACTTACAAAAAAGTGAAGAAAGAGCAAGCTGTAGAGCAATGTCAGCAAACATATCAAAAGCGGATCCTAGAGTAAGGAAGATGGAAACATCAACATCATAATCCTCCTGGTGGAGGAATCAGGATGCTTCCAACTCACTGTACCCTACCCATACTAGATGAAAGCTATCAATGTTAGAAACCCAAGGAGCAGGAAGAGTGAACATCACACCGAGAAAAGGGTTAGAAGCTAGGAAGTATGTGTATAATAATTTGGACTGTGTTCCTGTTAATAGTAGTAGTAGTAGTAGTAGTAGTCATAGTAGTAGTCGTAGTAATAATAATAATAATAAAAAAATCTGTATGATAATATTTGCTTTTTCTTTTCTTTCTCTTTTGTTCTCTGTAATAATTAGATCTGGACTAATAATAATTCTGTGATTAGACTGTTAAATTTTCAACTGTACTAGCAATAACCTCTTGGCTTTTCATATAAGATGTGTTTTCTCTTTTGCTCATAAAAAGTTCTTGAGCAACAGGCTGCTCTCCATGGCTCTGGAGCAGGCAATACGAAGGTCATGGGACTCCTTTCTGGGCTACTTTGGTGAGCGATGAGATGTGGTGACACCCACGGAGAGGGACATCACCTAACATGTTGAGAACTACCTGCTTTGCTAAGACTAAAAGGTGCCCTGTGTCTTCATAAGATTCGAAGAGTTGGTTACTGTCTCTTATACAGCTACGAAAAATAAAGCAGTTGTTAAATGCTATCAAATCCATAAAATGTATGGAGAATGAGCCGGATTGTCCAAATGGCAAGTCCAGTAGATGATCTTTAGAAAGGCAAATTCCTCAATGCTGCTTATACATGAACCTGAAAGAAAAAGAATCTGAACCCATGTTCTTAAAGCTATTTGTCCAGATTAAAATCCCCTTTTCCTGGTACAAACTGTTACTTCCTTGTTATTCAGTTAGTGAATGCATTTTAATACTTCAATGTGAAGTTCATAAGAGGATCACATGCCAAAATATTATTTTGAGTATTATTTTTTAATGCTTTCCAGCTCATTTCCCTTTTTCCTGCTGATACCACTGAAAGGTCTGCCAAGAACACACTGGCAAATGGTTAAGGACTCAAATAATGAACATCTCATCCAATGTTTTGTGAATAATTATGGGATTACATGTCTTCAAGACTAAGGCCCCCTTTTATTAGTCATAAATTGATAATTTCTATGGATGCTTTTACCTCATCTCACTATTATTTTTAAAGCTTTTAAAAGTGCATAAATATTTCCAATTTTGAACATTCAGAGCTCCAAAATGAGTATAAAACAGCTTTCCATCAGGTCGCCCAAAAGTTATTTCTTGTCATTCATGAGCAACAGCTTAGTTTGGTCAATACAGGTATGTCTGATAGTTGGCTGGCTGCTACTAGCTGCTGGTTTGCAACCTATTCCAGTAGAAATAATAGCAAAGTTAACAGGAGAGACGTTTATTTATTAGAAAGTTTCCACAGCTTCCTGTAAGGAGGGAAAAAAAAAAGAAGACCTGTTAAATTTTCCATAACTTGGCATCATCTTCTGCCATATTATTCACTGAACCTTTCGTGAATTACAAAATAATTTATTGTGTTTGTTTATCTGACTAATGAGTTATTTTATATAGTTACTTTCTTAGAATATCCTGCCTCATCGATTAAGGTAAGAAATACAAAATAGTAATCCTTTTCCTCCTAAGATATAACATTTGAAATGTGATGATCACTTTGGACAAAAATTTAGGTTTGTCTTTTTGGAGATTATAATTTGACTTTCTTGATGAAAGAAAATAAACCAAGTGAACATGGGAGCAGAAATAATTACGACACCAAGGATCCACTTTTTCCTCTAGCCTGGTGAAGGTTTAAATACCCAGCAGTTAGTGCCAAACATAAGGACATCTGGCAAACCAGGATCAGTTGGTAATGTCAGGCTCTATACCATCCCACAAAGAAAACTGTCCTCTGGATCACAGAAATTTTGCAATTTTCAGCTTCATTTTTCATTCAAGTGACATATAAAAGCCCTTTACATGCAGTTTTAGGGGTATTTTTTAGTCAATATTTCAGTCTTACTTGGCTGGATCTTCAGTTGTCAATCTGCATGACTCTAGGAATTTCCAAGGAGCCATGCTGATACATGCCAGCTGTGGAAATAGTCTCTTTGGGGGAATCAAACCTTCCAGGCAAAATGTAAAGAAGTGTCCATTTAATCTATGTACCAAATGACATCATACACACAAAGGTATTTGACATAATCATAATAAGTGATACAACTTACTGGACTTGTGCATTTTTGGTGCCATAGGAAGGATGAACTGTTGTATTTTTCCTCAGCGCCCAGTTCAGGAGCTATCATGGGACCACTTAGAGTAAAAATTTGTATTTAAGTTCTTCACAAACTGAAATCCGTGTTTTCAAGGTAATGAGCAGGGAAGAAAAAGAAAGTAAATAATTATAAGAAGGAGGAATGCAGTAAAAATATCAAGTAGACAAAGTCCAATGTCAATAGCATAAGCATAGAAATTAACACTGACAAATAACAAATGCTTCTTTCTGCTTGGAGCTCCTTTTTGACCTGTAACCTTTAGGACTGAAACTTTATTTACTTCCCTGGGGTAGAGACTGAGGAACAGCTGTTCCTACAAAGGCAAAAATCTTACCTTTCCACTTTACTGTGGTTCAGATCCTAATCCCCAAATCATCCCCATTACGCAGACAATTTAAGTCCTGGGCTCTCCTGAGCGAACCATTTCATTTTTTCCAGGATGAAACATAGGGTTTTTTTCTTGTTCTGGAAAAACACTTTTCCATGGACTACATCCAGGAAGTGGAAGGGAGTTTTGCATCTCTGATCAATCAGTCACCCAACATCAGCCTCAGCAGGTCCTTTACACTCCAGCATCCCCAGGTGCCCTCATATCATCCTCTAAAACATGCAACACATGCTCTGCTTCATTAGAGAGAATTCTTCTGGTGAGACCTTGAATTATTTCAGACACTTTAAACAAACAAAAAAAAAAGAAAAAAAAATACCAAAAAAAAAAATCTAAACACCGAAAGAATAAAATCTCAAATAAAAGTAATTATTTCATCTCTGGGTCCTGCTAGGCAGGCTCAAAAAAGGCCAATGCAGGCAAACGCAGTCCATCTGTTCTATAGGGGACTGTCACTGAGCAGTCGATTCAAACTGACCTGCTGTTTCTGGTATGGGAACCAAAGATTGTTCTCTGAGTGGATACCTTTCATAGTGTAGATCTACCAAAGCACTCAGAGCTAAGGCTATGTGATACTTTTCATCCTGAGACTGAGAAAATTATTTTTTCATTTTTAACTTTTGATGTTTTGTTGTGTTGTGTTGTGTTGTGTTGTGTTTTGTTTTGTTTTGTTTTGTTTTGTTTTGTTTTGTTTTGTTTTGTTTTATTTTAATTAACTAGTTGGAGGGAAAAATGTATATATAGCTATACAACAAAAAAGTATTAAGAACTGAGTCCAGTGGAGTATCTGCGTTCAGGCTGTGTGTATATGGTTTATTTCTCTTTAGCAAGATCTTTTCTACAGAAAACTAAAGAAACAGAGGAGGCTTTCTTAAATGAGCACGTATAGTTTTCTTCACTAGCTCTACTTGATATAATGGAAAAACAAACAAAAGCAAATGCTACCTAATTTGGCTAGTTTAATCTTTTGTCTACATATAAATACCTCAACAAATCTATGATATAAGAACATGCATCTGGTTTATATGCAAGTAAGTTTGCCTAGAAGTTCATGGAAATTTTATTAGTATGATCTTTCCCAGCCTCAAAAGAAAAACAGGATCTTTAATAAAAGTTAACTTTCTCTTATTAAATTGGATTTAAAAGAAAATATAATTTGTAGAAATAAACCTTCTTTATTAATTATGACAAAGCTCTGTATGTATAAGGAGAATTTAGGTCATTCTTTTATGTCCTGTTATTAATATAACTTTTAAAAAGATATGAGACCTATTTTTTATCATATTACCACTGAAAATTGTACTTTCAGGACAGGAGAATACGCGTCACCATGTAAGGAAAAATGTAGTGAAGGAGGAAAAGGATATATTAAAAATATATATGAACCCTTCAGAAAAGTATATCCATCTAAGAAGGACAGCATATGACTTACAACCTGTTAGGAATTGAACTGTTAGTCTTGTTCCTAGCAGGACTGATACAAATTCAGATGAAGGAACTAGGAATTCCTTTGCCCCTTCCATGGATGCAAGTATATACAAGACTTCTCTAATAGACTTCCACACAGACATTCAATTATATTCTAAAATCACAAAATGTGAGAAGCAAAGGCCTAGAATCATAGAATCGTTTAGGTTGGAAAAGACCTTTAAGATCATAGAGTCCAACTGTTAACCTAACACTACCAAATCCACCGCTAAACCATGCCCCTAAGTGCCACATCTACATGTCTTTCAGGTACCTCCAAGGATGGTGACTAAACCACTTCCCTGGGCAGCCTGTCCCAATGCTTGAGAACCCTTTTGGTGAAGAAATTTTTCCTCATATCCAAGCTAAACCTCCCCTGGTGCAACCTGAGGCCATTTCTTCTTGTCCCATCACTTGGTACTTGGGAAAAGACACCAACCCCCACCTCACTACAACCTCCTTTCAGGTAGTTGCAGAGGGCAATAAGGTCTCCCCTCAGCCTCCTTTTCTCCAGGCTAAACAACCCCAGTTCCCGCAAATGCTACTCATAAGACTTGGGCTCTAGACCCTTCACCAGCTTCATTGCCCTTCTTTGGACACACTCTAACACCTCAATGCCTTTCTTGTAGTGAGGGGCCCAAAACGAAACACAATATTTGAGGTGTGGCTTCACCAGTGCTGAGTACAGGGTGACAATCGCTTCCCTAGTCCTGCTGGCCACACTGTTGCTGATACAAGCCAGGATTCTATTGGCCTTCTTGGCCACCTGGGCACACTGCTGGCTCATATTCAGCCGGTTGTCCACCAACACGCCCAGGTCCTTTCCCACTGCATAGCTTTCCAGCCACGCTTCCCCAATCCTGTAGTGCTACATGGGGTTGTTGTGACCCAACTGCAGGACCCAGCACTTGGAACTGTTGAACCTCAATTAACCTCAGCCTATTGATCCAGCTTGTCCAGATCCCTCTGTAGAGCCTTCCTACCCTCAAGCAAATCAACACTCCTGCCTAACTTGGTGTCATCTGCAAACTTATTGAGGGTGCACTCGGTCCCCTCATTCAGATCATTGATAAAGATATTAAACAGAACTGGCCCCAATACTGAACAGTGGGGAACACCACTAGTGACCAGCCGCCAAATGGGTTTAACTCCATTCACCACTATTCTTTGGGCCCAGCCTTCTAGCCATTTTTTTACCCAGCAAACAGTACACCCATCCAAGCCATGAGCAGCCAGTTTCTCCGGGAGAATGCTGTAGGAAACGGTGTCAAAGGCTTTGCTAAAGTGCAGGTAAACAACATCCTCAGCATTTCCTTCATCCACTAAGTAGGTCACCTTGTCATAGAAGGAGATCAGCTTTGTCAAGCAGGACCTGCCTTTCATAAAACCATGCTGACTGGACCTGATTGCCTGTTTGTCTTGTACCAGTCACGTGATGGCATTTAAGATGGTCTGCTCCATTACCTTCCCTGGAACGAGGTCAGACTGGCAGGCCTGTAGTTCCCCAGATCCTCCTTGTGTCCTTTCTTGTAAAGGGTGTCACATTTGCTAACCTCTAGTCAACTAGGACCTCCCCGATTCACCAGGACTGCTGATAAATGAGGGAGAGTGGCTTGGTGAGCACTTTCGCCCACTCCCTCAGTAACTTTGGGCAGATCTCATCTGGCCCCATAGACTTATGTGTGTCTAAGTGGTATAGTGGGTCACTTAACCATTTCCCCTTGGATTATGGGTCTACACTGTGCTCCCTTGTCCCTGGCTTCCAGCTCACGGTGCTGGGTACCCCAAGAACAACTGGTCTTACTATTAAAGACTGAGGCAAAGAAGGCATTAAGTACCTGTGTTTCCCCTGGCATCCAGTAAAGGATGGAGATTCTCCTTAGCCCTCTTTTTGTTGTGAATGTATTTATACAAACATTTCTTATTGTCTTTTCAAGCACTAGCCAGATTAAGTTCTAGTTGGGCTTTGGCCCTTTTAATTTTCTCCCTGCATAACCTCACAACATCCTTGTAGTCTTCCTGGGTTACCTGCCTCTTCTTCCAGAGATCATAAACACTCCTTTTTTTTTTCCTGAGTTCCATCCAAAGCTCTCTGTTCAGCCAGGTCAGTCTTCCCCACCCGCTCATCTTTCAGCATATGGGCACGGCCTGCTCCTGCGCCTTTAAGGTTTCCTTCTGAAAAAATGTCCAACCTTCCTGGACTACCTTTGCCCTTCAGGACTGCCTCCCAAGGGATTTTGTCAACCAGTCTCCTAAACAGGCCAAAGTCTGCAATCCGGAATTCCAAGGTCTGCTAACTCTCCTCCTTACTTCTCCAAGAATCGAAGAAGGCACAGATGAAATTCATAGGTGCATGACAGCTGCTGCTTATAATTCTGCCAATGCAAAGGAGTCACAAACTTGGCTTTACAGCTTAGTTAAGCCAGGTTTGTGGCTACTTTGCATTGCCGAAGTGGAAGAAAGCATCTAGAAGGTACCACTGTGTCTGATCGTCATATTGTAGATGCATTAACTGCAACACTGGTAGTGGTAGCTCATCCAGTTCGTTGTCCAGCTTCCCTCCCTAATGTTGGCATGTGACTAAAAAGTTATTGAGGTTCTTAATTCTAATTAATTTCATCTGTTGTTTTGACATAATTCACTTATTTTTAAGCTAGGTTGCACTTCACTGGATAGCTAGAAATATGATCTTTCTGAGCAACAGAGGTGCCAAACCTCTTCTGGTACTGGAAGAAGTATTGCTGTTACCTACATCATGCCAAATCAATTACATACAAAAGTCAGTTCCTTAGTTTGCAATACTGTAATAAAATCTACATACAAAGAACCACATAACCATGAAGACTACATCTAGTATCAAGGCTTAATTCTTTATCAGAATGACTGTGTCTATGTTGATAGTGTATGGACAAGGATATATCATGAATGAGTTAGAATTCTTTGAACAATGAATCTGTGAATCTTTTTGCAGCCCTTTACTTAGCAAAGTTAATAACTTGCTTTAGTGATGAAGAAATATGACTAAGATAACATTGATATAGTATGTTATGTATTTTCCCCTTCTCAAGGAAATATAAGAAAATATGTATTAGCTTTCAGCCCATGAAAACCAAGCAGTCTGATAAGGAAAAGTGGCCTATTGATTTACCTATTTGATAAAGAAAGTCTTTGCATTAGCAGCCTTCTGGGAAATACCACTACGAATTATTCAACCATCTAACTGAACTTGTGTTGAACCACTTTCCTTTTCCTTCCCTTTGAAGGGTTTTGCAGAAGCTCAAGAAAAATTCAAAACTTCCTTGCTCCTGAATAATGAATGCAGACTGTTCCTCACTCCAGTAAACACTGCATTTTTGTAAAGAAAGAGAACAGCTGGTGCATGAAATCAAGCTTACTCAACATTTCAAGAAAACTTCTCTCAAGATATATCTTTAGATAAACATCAGTCTACAATCCTTTTCTGCATGAATATGAAACCTATTAAACAGCAAAGGCAGGAATATTTGTTTTGTTTGTGTGAGGTGGTGTGTTCGGCCTAGCAGAAAGGCTTCTTATCCCTCTAGGCTCCCACAGGCCTGTGGAATAAAAGTGGGTTGTGCATCAGTGGTTTTCTGTGGGCTCCCAGACCATGTCAAACAGCCTATGACATGCTCTTCATTCAATATACGGGAAATATTGCTTTGCAACCCAGTTCCAGGAAGGGATCATAGCTGGGAGAGGAGAATATGGAGACTTAAAGATGCCGACAGTAAATGTACATTCCAGAGAGTGGTTAATGGTCAAGAAAATAAGGGGTTTACTGAGGCAAGACAGAGAGGAATGTCCAACTTGTTCTTTTGATTGATGGTCAGCAAAATGCCAAGGATCAAGAGAAAACAAGCACAAAAAGACATTTCAGTAGGGAAAACAAGGCATTAATACTGAATATCATGCCTAACACTGAAGATGATTTATAGTCTGTCTTGCAGACAAAACCACCAATCTGGTACTGCTAATAACACGAGAGGCATGGAAAACTCCAAGGCCTTTTTCAAAAATGATAGAGTACACAACAGCCGCAAAGTTTCTTTTGGAGGTTTGTTTCCCTTTCAGAATCTCCTGTAATCATTCAATTTGGAAAGTCATCAATCCAGAAAAAGTCCTGAGGTGCCAGTTTAACACTGAAACTGAAAATATTTCTGGTCAATAAATACAGTTCTAGCTTCTTGCATGAGGCAGAGTAAATCTAACTTCATGATGTGAAGTAATCGGGTATGAGGTGCTTACACCTATAGAAAAACATTTATATGACAGGTTTATGTTCTGACAGTAAATATATGACAAAAAATGTTTTTTTCAGGGAGCACATGGTTTATACATGGTAATTTATTTTTTCTAAAAAGGAATTGACTTCAAACAAACTTTAATATCTCTATTTTTTTCTTAACTGTGATAAAATGTGCACTATGAAATGTCCTGCTCAGCAGGACAAATCTCCTTTGCCCAAGGAGATTTGAATAGCAGTCTCTCAGCTTACAAAATATCCCAACTGTCGGGTAACAGAGTCATTCTATTATATGTTATCTCAACTTGTATATAAGTAATTTATGAAAAGTCATTCCAGGCAGAGAGAATGAGGGAGACATTTGAAAATATGCCTGATGATTAGGCAATTTACCTGAAAAGTTATTTATGCTGTTTCAATCCCCATTCTGAATTAGACAAAGATGTGAACAGTTAGGCTACAAGATATTCTTAGGAAGTTTATTTCAACCTTTCGTGTTGACACTGTTCCACTTTAGATAAAATGCTCAAAAGGTCATTGAGGTGGAGAACAAGAATAGCTCTCCAGCCATCTAGCTGGGACAGTCTCCCAGGAGATAGGAACACATGGATTGCCTCTCTCCAGTAAATATTTAATTGAATATATGCAGTGGAACAGTGTCAACATGAGACACTGAGTGAGCCCTTTTATGTTAGTTTAAAGTTAAGGGCAAGCATTGAGAAGTGTGAGATGTGGATTTGAAACCATTCATGCAGAGAGGTAAACTGAATCTAGGTTTTTCACATCCTGCATACTACTGCTTGACTCCCTAAGCATGTTAGAACTTCCTCATCTTCTGGCTACTTGACTTTTGGATTGGATTTTTTCTTTTTTAATGGCATAAAACCCCACAACTTCTACATGGATTTATTTATCAGTGTCGTGGTTTAAACCCATCCAGCGGCTAGCACCACGCAGCTATTCGTTCACTCTCCCCGTTGGTGAGATGGGGGAGAGAATCAGAAGAGCAAAAGTGAGAAAAAACTTGTGGGTTGAGATAAAGACAGTTTAACAGGTAGAGCAAAATCTGTGCATGCAAGCAACGCAAAACAAGGAATTCATTCACTGCTTCCCATCAGCAGCCAGGTGTTCTGCCATCTCCAGGAAAGCAGGGCTCCATCACATGTAACAGTTACTTGGGAAGACAAATGTCGTAACTCTGAATGTCCCTCATTTCCTTCCTCTTCCCCCAGCTTTATATACTGAGCATGATACCACATGGTGTGGAATACCCCTTTGGTCAGTTGGAATCAGCTGTCCCAGCTGTATCCCCTTCCCACCTTCTTGTTCACTCCCAGCTTACTTGCTGGTGGGATGGTGTGAAGAGCAGAAAAGGCCTTGACTGCTTAGCAACAAAACCAAGAGTATGCTATTAACAGTATTTTCATCTCAAATCCAAAACATAGCACTATACCAGCTGCTAGTAAGAAAGTCAACTCCATCCCAGATGAAACCACGACAATCAGTAACACAATTGCTTCTTCCACTGTTACCACAAACTGACCTCCGCGGTTGAAAAGTGTTGCTGAGTTCCTAGTCGGAGCCCCTGAATATCTAGAACAGAGAAGCAGTGTATATTCATTAAAAAGGTAATGGATTGGTTAGTTTTGTTAAACTAAACCAAACTAATTTCACTGATTTTTTAAGAGAGTACTCACAGATGATACCAAGTTGCAGGGGAAGCATCTAATATACTGGAGTGCAGGGTTTCTATTCAGAGAATACTCAACAGGTTGCAGAAATAGGCTAATGGAAACCTCATAAAGTTTAATGAAAACAAATGCAGGATCCTGAACCTGGGAAGGCAAAACCCTGCGCATCTGTACAGCTAGAATGCAGCTTTAAATAAAACTACCCAGGAGTCCTGGTGGTCAACCAGTTGAACATAAGCTGTCAGAGTGCCCTGCTGTGGAGAGGGTTAACACAACAAGTAATACTAGCAAGAGTGCAGCCAACAGGTTGAAAGAAGTGATTGTTTCACTGTAGTCAGCATATGCGAGTCTGCATCTTCAGTACCACGTCCAGTTTTGGGGTCACCAGTACAGGAAAGACATAGACATACCAGATAAGGGGAGCCACCTAGCTAATCAAGCTAGAACTCAAGTCATAGGACAGAGAAGGCTAGGCCTCTTCAGCCTGGAGAAGACCTTATGGCTCTCTGCAGCTACCTTACAAGGGTGTGGAGAGAAGATGGAGCGAAACTCTTCTCAGAAGTGCACAACAACAGAAGAAGAAGAAATGAACAGAAGCTGGAAGAAGAGAAATTCTGGTTATATGTAAAGATTTTATTTTAATTCACAAAGAGGATTTTCAAACTGGTTGTCCAAAGAAATTGTGGAATATCTTTCATTAGAAACATTTAGAACTCGACTGTAGATGGTCCAGAGCAATCTGATCTGAGTAGGCCCTGCTCTGAGATGGAGGTTGGACCCAATGATTTCCAGAGGTCTCTTCTGACCTCAGGCTTTTTATGCCTCTGCTGTTTTATTTTCCAACATAAAGAATTGTAGACAATGATTTAGTAAGGGCACTATTTACATTTCCTTGTTATTCTTTAAGAATGTAATTACTAAGCTTTAAAATTACTGTCAATGTAAAACATTCTTTTTCTACTTTATAATAGATGTCTTTGTTCTTCTCCCTACTTTACTCACTTTCTATATTCTCCAGCAAATACACTAAGACTATTCTGTATTTTCTTCACATTATTTAGGGTAATATCCAATAAGACCTGTATTACACGCTCTTCCTTGCTTCCTTCTTCCGTCTTTCTTCGACCAAACTGCTGCAGAATTACTAGTGTTCCTGAAAGTTAAATATATTCTTACTCTGTTCTAAATACAAAATCCTGGGCTGCCTTTTGCAGAATTTTGTTTTCGAGACATTTAACTTAAATAATTTTGATTTTTTTTTTTTTAACTGAGATATGCATATGTGTGTTTAAGAGAAAGGGATAAGTTGATTTCAGATTTCAGTTGACTGAAATGCATAATTCTAAAGTCATGGTGGGACAACTGTTTCACTATCATTCAAACATTAATATAAGAATATATCACCCCTACTTTCATATATGCACATATATCTATGTATATGCATCTATGTGCAAGTACACAAGTATATGTACACATTAAAATTTCAGAAGAAAAGTTAACCTCTCAAACTCAGAAGTAAATGTGAACATTGATGATTTATTTGGGGGTTATGTGGGTCGTTTTCTTTTTGGCTTTTATATTAGAAAAAGAAATGTGATTGTATTGGCAACACTTCTCTGCATGTACTGAGCTACATATATTGCTTCTGAAATTGAGAGGCCCTTTTAAAAAGGACACACTTGAAAAGCTTTTTGGTCTTACATGTATAGTTTCAAAGGGAAAAGCATTGTATTCTACCATAACCTTTCACACAGGTATTTTACCTTAGGATACATCACTTGTTCTATATTTGGAAAGTATCATAGAAATGTCATTCCACCGTTTTTCATTCCTTTTTGTAGCTCTGTATCCAGGAGTGGCAACAGCCTTTAAAGTATGAGAGTAGTGCTGTCCCCTTGGATTTCTCCTCTTCAGCCTAGCATGAAACTTTCAGTCTTGCCTTATGGACCAGTTGTCATTCTTGCTGCTTGAAGAATCACCTAGCATGTTAGTACAGTATGTCACTAATATTCACTTCCAGACCTATTTTTGAATTTAAATTGTTCTGAATGTCGGTGTATTATAATTCATTCTATTGTTTCTACTAAGAGATAAAAGGAAGCAACCAGAGGGAGGAATTTCGGAGCCAGAGCTGACTCCAGAATTAAACCAAAAGACTGTGGGAGGGCTTTCATTTGTAATATAACTTTTGGAAGCTACTTTTGGTTGAGAAGTGAAACAGCCATCTAGTAGATGATACTTCCTTTGCCTCAACAAGTAGGTATCTTCTAAGTCTTTCACATAAAGCTGTCTTAAAATTCTATTACATAGAATACTTAGTCTAATTTACCCTGCTACAGCGGTTTCCACAAATTTTTAGTGGAAGAACATAAAAGTATCTGATAGGCTTAGATCCGTGGCCCATCCAGGCCACTTTTCTGCCTCCATGATTGGCAGTAGGAGATGCTACTTGGGGGAAACATGCAAATCTGGCCACAAACCTCCTGCTTGGGGAAAGCAAACATGAAAAGAGGGAGGGATGGAAAAATTGGGCCAAAATGTGAACTAGAACAATTCCAAACTTCTGAGTTCAAATGGTCACTCTAATTGCATCCTAGGCATCCCAACATCATACTGGAGAGAGTTCATTGTATATCACACCCTCTTTTACCCATTTCCATAAAAAGAAGACCCAAGGAAGCATGCTGAGAGGCAGGTGTAGCATGTTCTGGCCACATCTGCAGCATGAATAATTGGGAGAACAGCGCTTTGCGGCAGTCAAAACCATGTAACTGCTGGTCAAAGTATATGTAGCATGTGATTACCCAGAATTTCTAGCTTGTTAGAAGGTGTTATTCTGCTGTCAAGTGTAAAGGTGATTTTGCAGGTCACTGGGGCAGGAGGCTTCTTAGCTAAGCCAAGCAGAAGGGATGTAGGAGCAGCTCTCTGAGAGTAGGTGGCCACTGCCTTCTGAGGAGCTGGATTTGGCCTATGCATAGCATAAAGAAAACATGGGAACAGGGAGAGGCACCTGTGAAATCTTACTTTCTTCACACCTGGACTTGAGGCCCAGAGCCTCAGTGAGTCAGTCATTTCAGTCCATGAAATGAAACAGCAAATACATCTGACAACAAGAGAAAACGTTGCAGCTCTGCACTCTTTTTGCCAAACATATCAAAAGACTTTCCTGCAGATGTAATACAACATACACATCTGCCCAGTATAGAAATCTCATCTCTTCCGTACATACACACACAAAATCAGGTGCAGGAACAGAACACCTTTTTTCTTCCAAATAAAGGTAAAATATATTCCCAAAAAGGGGACTTCAGTAAATTGGATAGCCTTCAGTTTCTTCATAGTCTGTTTAATTATTTTGTAATTTCATATAGTTCATGCACATAAAAGGTATACATACACACATACACAAACACAAACACAAACACAGTCATTCAGGAACATGCCCCCAACCCACTGTCCTGACCCTTGTGAATATATTTTTTCTCTTTTGTAAAATCTGTAGTAAAAATACTTACATGTATTACAACCAACAGGTAGGATACAGAGCAAAACTAACAGCAATAATCAAATATTCTTACTATAGTAATTCTTATCGTTCTTTCCCCAGTAGCCAGTTCCCTAATGTTTCCAGCCTTTGATTCTTGCTGCTTTCCAGACCTTTGCTCTTTCTGAAAATCTTTCTTGAAAAACCTGTCAGTGACAGCTGCAAAAAGTGACATGACCTTGAGATAATATCTGGAGTATTGGTTTATGATTAAACGTTTCATTTACATTGTTGCATGCAGCATAGGCATAAGCACAGATGCATCTGACATAGAGAAACCTATTAAAAACATATAGAGGACACATTCAGATTCTTCCTTTGTTGCAGCTTCTACTTAGAAAGTGTTCAGAATTTTCAATACTCAGGTCATGAAGCCAATGAAACATGTTTCTCAGGAACAAAGTGTTTCAGAAATGCAATAAGCTATTTAGAGAAAGCTGCAAAACAGGTTGAGGTATCTTTCACTGGAATCAGTTTAATTTGGTCAAATTCATTAAGCCTTGATACAAAGACCTCTATTTCAAAGCCTAACAAAGAAAAAAATCCTCATTCATTTTATGTAAAACAAGAAGTTCTTTGAGAACCAGAACTCATGAAGCTTGATTTCCTATGGATTTGCTTCTCATGGTTGACTGCAAGCTTTGATTGAAACTTTCCCCATAAAGTTGCTTTTTTATGTAGCTTCTTTGGTGCTTGGTAACAGGGAGACTTAGCTGCAGTCAGCAACAACCCACAGTCATCAACACTTCTGATATCTTTTTTCATCACTTTAGCTGCGTATTTCTTAAATAAATATCTTTTTCTGTGAGAGCTCTCCCTTATTTCCAATTTGACTGAAACCTTTCAGAGTTTTCCAGTATGTAGATTATTGTTTGCCTGATTTTAAGAGAGGAAGAAAGAACAGAATGAGACAGGTACAGAGAAAAAGATAGAAGAGTGAGTAAGTATGACTGCATAAACCTTGTTTCCTTAGGAAATTGTACTAAAATCTTCAATAATAGAATAAAAGTCTTCCATAACCATAATCAGATCTGGTCTCAAATCACACTTTTCCTGTACTGCATATAATGCTCTCCAGTCCTGATCCCATCCCTTTACCAGTTACCTAAGGAAATCTCCAGGGGCTAGAGAACAAGAGAAAAGCTTACTTTCAGTCTTGAGAAGCCCAGAAGCATTTTTTAAGTAAGTGCCAATGTTTTAGAAGATGTAAACCAGCGTGGATTCTTGGACAAGATAATTCGAATAGCTTTTCATGCACTATGAAGGCAAATTCAGCAAGTAAAATAGATACTGTCTACCTTCAGTAATTGCCGAAGGGTAGAAAGAAGGGACTGACATAGATAAACCCAGAATCTCAGAGTCACTGTAATAGCACCTACAGCATTATTTGAAGGAATAAGACAATCTCTTCAGGAATGATTCATTGCCACAGTACTGAAATTCATAAGGATCAACACTTGTACAAACAGTTGTGTGTGCAGTTCATTGATTCTCAAGTGCATTTACAGTACTCTCATGGGCCTACCAAGAATTTCACGTGCTGCCACTATGTGAAATATGTTCTTTCAAATAATCACAGCATTTCACCCTACCTGTCAAAATTACGACCACGGGGAACAAGGTTGAATATAACAAGGACCTAACAAGAACTAATTTGAAAACTACTGCTATAGGTCTGTGGACTATGACGTATTGAAACTTCATGGGCTTTCAATCTCTCATATTTTTAACAAATTCCATTGCAATGCAGTGCAGAAATGGCACTAAATAAACTTTTACTCAAGAAGGATATCAAAGAGCCAAATACACATATAGGAAATAATACAATTATCACCTTCTTTGATAACGGTATGTAAATATCCTACTTTCTTACTCTAATCCTTTTCCCCTTCATCAGGGTGTTATTCTACCACTACAAACATATTTTAATATGTGTTTTCCAAAATCCAGGATAATCCAAAAGTGTGTGTGTGTATACTGAGAACATACATGTGCTACTCATGTTAATTGACCCTGATCCCTCACAATAAGGACATTGAATGAAGTTTTATGTCTTATGAATACTCTTACTTGCATAGCTTATTTGCTAACCACGGGAGGTGGGCATTTAATCTGTCAAACATTTGTAAAACACCAAAAGCAATGCAACCTTTGACCTGGGTCACTGAAACTGCACCCACTTCTTGTGATTTTTCTGTTCTCCCAGCCTGTTTCATATATTTGTCCCATGCCTTATGAAGCATGCAGACAGAGTATGATCTTTGACATTCAGCCACCTGTGTCCCATACTTTTTGTGTGAAAGAAATAAATGACAGGCCTGGAGATTAAGACCAGGCCTCTCTCTCTCTCTCTCTTTTTTTTCTCTGTGTCTTTTTCTTTCCTATTTTTTTTTCTTAGTTCAGGTGTTTTGCCAGATGAGCTGCAAGACCTATCTGTGCTTTAAGTTATAAAAGTTTCTTTCTACTTCCACTGAACTCTGGCTAGGTATGTATTACGTAGCTTTACATGGCCAACTGTCTTGATATTTTGTGCAAAATATTGAGATTAGATCATTCTCCCAATAAAATTGATGGTAAAGTCATCATTGGCTTCAACATGAATGATGAAAGAGATGTGACGTTGCTTTTACACAGTAGATTAAAGAAGAGAAAAAATATTTTTTCATCTGAACCGTATTTCTATTTCTCTCTTAGCCTTAATGTTACAGCATATTGACTCTTTTCTACATTAATATAGGGATATTATTAAGTTTAGTCATACTTAGGCTCAAAACACATTTCTAAGTGGAAAAATAGTGCAAAATGTATAATTTTAACTTTGCAGCATTTACTCATGCTTATTATCACTAAGTGACGTTAAGTTGGCTAAAGTAAGAATGATCTTACATAACTTCAGTTGTTTCAGAGTTGGACATCTTGGCCAAGTTACTCCTTCTGGTTCCCCCATAGTCAGTGCAGGGAGACAGGATCATCTTTGTCTTGGATTCAGTGAGGATAAGACTGCCTTCAGAGGGAGAGGGAAATTAATTTGGGCAACCTCAAGCATAGGTATCCAGTGTTGTTGTAGATGCTCTCGGATGTGCTGTTGGGCTATCATCTGCTCTTCTAGAAGGACACAAATCTCTCTCTCATAGGTCATATTTGTTGGACAAATGTGGATGTCTAAATAACATCAGTGTTGTTTCTCAAATGATACAACATGATTATATTTTGGAAACTGAACCGTGCCTCTATTCCAGACAGCTTACTTTTTTCTTGTGGTAATTCACTGAAATTAATCCCACTCACACTCTTCAAATACCACAATTAATTTCAGTAGGGACACTTGTAGGTTAGGCAGAATGTTTCATTGGCTGACCCTCGGTGAACACAGTAGACCCCAGGAGCTGATATTGGTTTGGATTAATAGTAAGTCAGTGGAACTTTGTTCACTCCAATATTTTAAAAGTTTAATTAAAAGCAAAAGCTGAGCCTGATTTCTTCAACATAGTAGCTAGATATCACACTACTTATTCTACTTTTACTCTTTGCTGAAGTCATATTCAGTAGATGAACACAGTCAAGTTAATGCAGAAGTAAACTTCACTAATGACATTTGTCTGTTCCTGGTACACAGAAGGAAAAAACATTTTAATTCTGCATTTTAAAGAACATCATCTTTAAATATTTAGTACCATGTTCAGCTTATTCAGGTCTATTGTTTAGATTTTAATAAATATCCAAAATTAAGATGAAAACCATATCCAATAAAATGTTACAGAGACATACACAAGAAAATACTGTAATTCCCCACATACAATTCAATGTAATCAGATATGAAATAAGGTTATAAATATTATAAAAAATCAATAATCATATGATTTCACAATTTATAATTTCATACTTCCTTTACCATGGTGTAAGGAGATAAGGAGAAGCCAAAGATCTAGCTACAGCTGTAAGAGTAACTTAAATGAAGGCAATAGCAGAATCAGTCATTTGCAAAGTTGGGAGGGATCCATTAAAAAATAAAACATCAGTATTTCCTCACAGCGCTGCTGCCAGATGGCTTCAATCCTTCCGTTCTTCAACTTCTGGTTGGATGGCTGAGCCAAAATTAAAAAACACACCAGATGCGCTTATTTGGACTTTGTCCCATTTTATGGTCTCCTAATCAAGAATGGGGGAAGGGTGAGGGAGAATGAACCAGATATACAGTGGCAAGTTTAAAAAGAAAAGAACTGAAAAGATACAAAAACTATGAAGCATCCAAGCAGGGCACAGGAAGTTGAAAAGACTAGTCACAGGAAACATATAGAAAAAAACATATCTTTCAGCAGAAGACTAGCTAAGGTGGTAGGAAAGAAGTAACATCCAGGCATGAGCTGGCTGTAGAAAGGGAATAACAGTAGCTATTTCGATCCAGAGATGTAGAAACGTATAGGCCACCATACTGGCAAAACAGTGATGTTAGTTTCTGTATCGGACCAAAAGATATGGACCTGTTAGAGTAGGTCCAGAAGGCGGCCATGAAAATGATCAGAGGGATAGAACACCTCTGCTATGATGAAAGGCTGAGAGAGATGGGATTGCTCAGCCTGGAGAACAGAAGGCTCTGGGAGACCTTATTGTGACCTTTCAGTATATAAAAGGAGCTTACTTGAAAGATGGAAAAAGACACGGGGCAATGGTTTTCAACTGAAAGCGGGTAGATTTATATTGGACATAAGGAAGAAATTTTTTACAGTGGGGCTGGTGAGACACTGGAACAGGTTGCTCAGAGAAGCTGTGGAAGTGTTCAAGACCAGGTTGGATGAACCAGGAAGTATTCAAGAACAGGTTCATTGGAAGTGTTCAAGACCAGGTTGGATAGGGCTTTGAGCAAACTAGTCTAGTGGGAGATGTCCCTGCCCATGGCAGGTGGGTTGGAAGTAGATGACTTTCAAGGTCCTTTCCAACATAAACCATTCTATGATTCTATGATTCAATGAAGCAAGAGTGAGCCATGTCTTCTAAAATAAAATGTAAAGTTAGCTTTCCATTATCCAAAATGCTGATGGTCTTGAATAACATAAATTCCCAACAATGCAGGTGCTACAAAATTCCCTTGGCAATATGGATCAGAAACAACTCATTTTGAATCCAGCCAGACTTACTGACTCCAGTTCAGTGCTCGCTGTGTCAAACACAAGGAGGTTTCTGAAAAGTTAGGGAGGTATCTGTGGACTGTGAGGAACAGTACTCCAAGATACGAGACAGACAAAAATCAGTGTCAATTCAGTGCTAGTGCAGTGAAAACAGCCTCGAGCCAAGACTGTACTAAATCAGTAATCATTCTAGGACTCTGGACAGTATAGTGCCCTCTGTTCACAGACCAGTTCACACTATGCCTCTTTGTATCTAAGAGAGCTTGTTAATTTTGGCACAAAGCCATACTGATCAATTAAAATGTTGGCCAGTTGGACATACAAGAAGTCCTGAATAGCTGCCATCCTTGGAGATGCTTGACACCTGACTGAACATGGTACTGGGCAACTTGGCCTAGCTGATGCTGTGTGTGCGGGAAGGTTTAACTAGATGATCACTACAGGTCCCTTCTGACCTCAACTATTCTGAGAATCTGGGAAGAAGAAACAATGCTGACCGACCCTGCCAACACAAAGGCACTCTTCTCAACTGTAAACCGTCACTTTCATAGCTGTCACACGCAGAGCCTACAAACTTTCTGTCATCTGCTCTTCCCTCTGAAAAATCCTGTCTACCCTTTCTCCCTCACCAAATTCCCACATTCTATCTCTCCTTTCTGCTTCTGTCCAATCACAACTGCTACACAAAGAAAATCTGTCTTCTTACAATGAATATTTTGCAGTCTGTACTCTGACTTCCTGTTGTTGTGATATAGTATAGTGAACATGGAGATTTTTTTCTTCAGTCTAGAAATACTGAACTTCAAAGTTGCAGTTCAGAGAAAAAGGCCCCACTCCATGCACTGCCCATCATTTTATGCAATCTTTAAAAAATCATAGAGAATAAAATATATTCACAATGTTTTTTCTTCTGTTTTGGTTCCCATGAAAAATGCTCAAACCAAAAGTCTAATTTTGACTCCTTTATTACTCGAAGCGTGGCTTAGAATGGTCTGCAAATTTGAACACACTGTCTCAATCCACTTATTTAATTCCAATCTACTTGCAACTTGAGATATCTAATCACAGTCTTCTCTAAAAAAACAAAGTCTCATACCGAAGTATATAGAATGCTGAGAATACCAAAACTGTTTGTTTTGCTTTTTAAAAAACTGCTAAAAACTACAAAACTGCAGGCATATTTTTGAAATATTAATCTGTTGTTAAGCTGCAAAGTCAATTAAAACAAAGTGAAATGTTTAATTTATTATGCTGTACAAACAAAAAGTTATTGCTGACCTCTGTTAGAAATATTCTAGCTGATGCCAGTGAAGTTACATGCTAAGAGGGCAATCAACTTTCGTGGCTGTGGAATTAGGCCAGTTTTAAATGATTTGGAAATCTGAAGACAAATATTTCCCAAATAAGCCTGATTTTCTTATCCTGCTCCGATTCTATGTGTGGTCTGAAAGTCACTCATCTTTGCAGGAGTCATTGAAGTATTTTATGTGGGCTCTTGTACGTCCTGCATCACCAAAGTATTAAAATTTCTTTTTTCTATCTCATTTTGTAGTATACCCCATAGGCTATAGTGAGTAGTACAGCAGCCCTTTGTTCCTGTGGGAATTCATCCCAACATTTGGGATAGCCACTGAGAAAATATCTTTTACTCCATAGTTTATCTCTTTCATAGACAGTTTCTTTGTGTTATAGTCCTCTTCCTAAAACCATAACTCCAAGCCATCAAATCATTTGAAGAGAAAATAGACCTTGTATTCAACTCACCATGCTGAAGAAAGTTGAGCCTTGCCACAGAAGGCAGATTTGATGTGGTCATGAGAACCCAACATGGCAACACAATGTCCTATTACACTCTGGAGATGTAGCAAATGTTCCAGTATGCTCACCAGTTTTGCAATAGCATATTATATATCTGTTTTGTTGAATAAAATGGACATTTATTTTAACTACAAATATTTCAGAAATAAGTCACAAGGATTTCAAGCTGAATTAGTGTAGTTATGAAAGATGTGATCTGCAAGTGGTTGGCAGCTGCTTTTGGTTAGAATGTTTTTACTCTCTACAGCATAGAAATGTGCTTCCCATAGTTAACGGATGTATTATTGGCAAAGGACAATGAAATAAATTCCAGATTCAATTCATCCTCCACAGCGATGTTCTTTATCATAAAAAAAAATTACTTCACTTGTTTCATGGCTGTCTTGATAAAAATCAAGGCCTCGTTTGACCCCATGCTACAGGCGAGTGGAGTGTTCTCCTCTAATGGAAATGATTTCTTATTTCCTACCTTTGATCTTTGTGAGTCAACCAACCATATGAGGCCACAAACTCAGAGGTTACTTTAAATCATGTCTTGTGATTTTTGCTTCATAATTATTTCCACAGGGTGGCAAAGCTTTTGTTTTTCTGTGCAGTTTTCTTTATTACTAGCTTTTACGAGTCTGGGTGAAAGTTGTATGTCAGGTTTACGTTATAGCCCTGCTAAAGAGAGCCAGATCCTTATCATGGAAAAACTTGGCATGCTCCATCAAGGCTAACTGAGCTGTGCTGATTAACACGGACAAAAAACAGGCATAATCCCTTGTTTAGGAAATAACTGTAAATTTGGCAACATTCATAGGATCTTTTGGTATCAGCAGGTCAGGCACACCTTTTAAATGAGAGAAATTAGAAACTTTTGTAAGTGACCAAATGTGAATTAAGAGAGAGTTCCTGACTCGTCAAGTGGAGACATAATTATACTTTGCTCTGGACTTTTATGTACTTATACTGAACCACTGTCAAATATTTTGTGCTACTAATCTGAACACTTCTCCGGACTTTGTATTAATTTGAAGTTATTGTTAGCACCATGACCGCTTTAACTCAGAAAAAAAAAGAGTTAAATTATAAAAACAAGCTTTTAAAATGCAGAAGTGCACCTTAGTGAGTTATCAATTTAATACCATATCTTTTGATTCTAATATTTTAAAACCTATCAAATAAAATCTCGCTACTAGGCTTGAGACTAGAAAATTTTTGAAATGTCTGTGAACAGTTGTGTATTGACTTTGGCACTTATAAAATTTTTATTGTTTGATATTTGTTATTTGCTTTTTTTTTCTTTCTACATTTCTTATCACAAAGACTTCTAAAAAATCTGATTTTGTCTTTCAGTGTGAGTACTGACTGAGTGCTTCTTTTTTCTTCTTATCTCTGTAGTAAAAGAGATAAAAAAGTCATTTACTTGTCTCTTTCCTGTGTATTTTCTTATCCAAGTCACTAAAAATGTTTATAGAATATGGGAGTTTAAACAAAGAACCTGAGATTGTGAGGGAAAATTAAGCTTTGGGTAGTAAGAAAGGAACCAAACTTTGATATAAACTCTCCAACTGTTTTGTCTCTGAATGTCAGAAATTTCAAAACTTAGTTGTGAAAGTATGTGAAAGATTTACTTCCCTGCAAGGAAAAAAAAATCAATTTTAGCTGTATTCCCATTACATTAATACCTAATATTCCTCTCTGAATACCTATTATAATAAGTACAATAACTAACCATAGGGTTTAACTATTGTGCACACATCACAAATGAGCACAGAACTTAAGCTGTGAATCCCGATTTCTGCAGTTTGGAAGTAAGCATCTGAGTTTAGGTGAAAATCAGGTTCAAACACTTTTCTTTAGTGCTTCCTGCTATTTACCTTAGACCTCGTCTCTCAACAGGATGGCTGTCCTGAGTCCTACTCTGACACGCATGAATCTTTCTTTTCCTTTTATAGGTCATTTAGGTCAGTAAGTCAGTACTGTAAATTCCTAGAAACAACAACCTAACTTTTAAATATCCTAGGTTCCTCTATACGTAACTTCCATTTGAGGTCCTTGCTGGAACTAAACAAGAGAAAATTATATGAAAAAGTCATGTAAGCAACACCTTTGGTCAGTTCTAACCTACAGCATGGTTCAGACATAATTTCTAGACAAGGTGATTCATTATGAGATGGAAGCACATCCATCCACATCAGCCGCTTTCTGCTCTGGTTTACTTCATACAAACATTGTCCATTGATCATTGAGGACTGCAAGAGTTCTTTGGGTTTTTTGGGGGTTCTGCTGAAAGTATTCAAAATGGCATTTAGTAAATTATAGGAGAAAATTTACCCCAGAAGTCTGCTGCACACCAATTACCATTTTGGTTTCAAAGCTCAATACCCTGCCTACCAAAGACAGTAGAAGTCTGGGGCAACAAGAGAACATTCCTAGTAGGTACAATAGATTTATTTTTTCCCCTTGCTGTAAATAAAAACTAGATTATTTTTGCCTTCCTTCTGTGAGTTGAAGCAATTTGTTTCCTATTATTCATATGTTTTATTTTTTGTATTTCCTTTTCTGATGCTGTCATGACCTCTTAAGTACTTAAAAAAACTCACAATTCTTGTACTATAGTCATTAGTATCACAGTCACATAAACACAGTTTCATGCAGCTGCAACCTGTTTCACATAGTCAAATTGATATTACAAAAAAAAAGGAGGGGGTTCTCCTGTTTTCTTCTTTATTCAGTGTATTTTAGGTAACTTGGGGTTTCTCGGCATGAATAGCCATATAATACAGACGTCAACCAACTTGTTCTTCCTGCAGTGCTAAGTGGTATGGCAGGATTCCAAAGAATCAGGAACAGAAAATATATGTTTAATGTAGGAGAGATACCAAGCCTTAACTGAAGAACTCTGTAACATGCGTTGTTTTCCCTTCTTACATAAATACTGAAGAACGGGAAATACTGTGTTCCACAATTACATGTATTTGTTTAGGTTCCATGTGGTTTCCATATGAACATCAAAATAATCTAAAATACAGTGTGACAAGTAAGCATGGGAGACAGGAATATTTTTTAACTTTTCAGTCAGTCAATTTTCTACGTGTTTTTTAAAAGTGAAGAAGAAAAAACCACATGGCAGCATAATTTCACCACAAAAATATTGTGATTATGTTTTTACTGGAGATGGGGATGTCCCTCTAAATACATCTTGGCTAGTACATCACTCTGGTGCTACTTACCAAAGTATCTTTTATGACATTACTGAAGGCAGTAGGAAATGTACAGGAACAGCATCACAATGCCAACCCACATTCCACCTAGCTTGAGGTCAAATGTGGCAATGGCTTCACTCAGCAGGTTTACACCAGAAAAAGGCTCTTGCTGTGCAATGTTATTCCTGGAAGTCCAGGCCCTAGGGGTAGTCTGAGGAATGGCAACTAAGGTGGTGACATTCACATGTTAAAAGGGAGTTTGGGTTCTACAAGATTTAATATGCTCATTGTTCCACAAAAAAAAAAAAGCTCGTTATCAAACATCCTGATGGACAAAGTCCAGATTCAGAGGGTAAATGACACACTATAAAAATTGAGTTGTTTTTCTTTTCTTTTGAACACAAAAGAAAGTGACTATTCAATTGATTTTTCGAAGAGTTCATTGTCCCATAAAAACATGTTGTTATAATTATTTTTTTCAAACTATGGCCTCCCCTAGCTAGGTCTAGCCTAGACATTGGCAAGAATCGCAGACCAAATCTCCAGTCCAACACAATCCCCATCACATTTACAATCATTTATTCATATTTTTACAGTTAGTTATGTTTTTATTCTTTTTTCCTTTCCCTTCTCTTTCCCCCCCCCCTCCCTCCCCTC
>VZSZ01004782.1:0-19157 GCA_013398815.1 Ibidorhyncha struthersii | reverse complement strand
CCGGCAAAATCCTGGTCTTTTAAGCCATGTGCTTCACAGCTGTTCTTACACTAAGTGGAAATGATTAGAGAAAATTATAGTTTACCTTCCAAATGCTTTCCTTTTTCTTACCACCTGCCATTCTTCTAGGAATATTTGACTTCCTCTTATCATTATTTCTCAGGTCTGCTATCATATTCTGTCAGCAATACAAAGCATTCTGAGAACGTCCATATGCAGCAATTTCATGGAGGTCTAGATCCATGCACTGTAAGGTAGATGAAACCTCGTGCTGTACCAAACTGAATTAAAAAAAAAAAAGATCTCTTTAATTTCAATACATCAGGACTTCATCTTGTTTTTCAGACGTATTTGAATTTGCATTACTATGTGTTTAATAAAGTGGTAAACCGATAGTACCCAACTAACAGGAAGGCAGCCAGGCTGAGCAAATAAAAATTCTCTGCTGACATCACAAATTTGGAAAAAAAGTGGTTAGTATCTTAACAAGTTTTTAATTTTTCACCTGATTAAATGAAAACCTGTTTACCTGTTTTTTGAGTATTTTTCCTTTGGTTTTTTTTTCAGATCTGTGGGAAAAAAAAAAGGGTAACATTAACTGAAATTCCTCAACTGACATAAGACTGAGAAATCAAACAGTGTATTTTCACTTTATGGGAGAGAAGTAAGTAGAGGTAAGACATGGCAAATTTCTACATTCTGCAGTTTGCAAATAGACTTAAAGATATCCCTGCTGGCCACTAGATTTCACACAGTCCAGAATCATTGAATAACTGAGGTTAGAAATGACCTCTGGAGGTCATCTGATCCAACCACATCCTCGTCACTCAAAGCAGAGCTGACAGATTTAGTTTCTTGGCTGGTAAGCTGCTCAACAGATTTTGGGTGGGATTCAACTCATTTAATTCAAGCAGCTTGATTCATTTACCCCTACATCAGTATTTAGTGCCAGTGGAGATGCCTTAGGTATCTAAGAAATCTACGTGGGGCTATGAGATCGGACACAGTACTGATGGGAAACTACCAGTTGCTGGAGTGGCAGCTGAGGTCCAGGCAGGATACCTAGGCACAAGGGACATTTGACAGCAATGAATGGGCAAATGAATCATTACCCTCTGTCCAAAAGTTACACATCTAAGACCTGATAGGGTTTTCTAAAGATTGGCATAGATCGTAAGTTTAGATCCCTAGCTGAAATGTAAACATCTACACTGCATATGCCTAAATTTAGACATCTCGATGTGTCTGAAATAGAAACTGAATCCCACCCCTAATTCTGAGATTGCTAAAATAAACAGTATCGTATAGACATTCATTTTCTCATGCCAAACTAGATAAAATAGTATGCACTGAGAAATAGAGTCATATATTGATTGCATTTGTGAAACAGAAATAGTCCAAGAGCAAAAGCATGAATCCGAAACATCTCAGTTTTGGTACAAATCTAAACTTTTGATTCTACCCCTTCATTGATGTCTAACTGCCTTCTGAGTGCCTGCCTGCTTCCACTTTTTCACAACCTATTCAGCCTACAAGGAAACCACAGAAAGCAAGCTGTACACATGATTAATACGAAAAAATACCAGGGCAGTTTTTCTTATCTTGTGATGCCACTCCAATACAATATCATTAATATTTTACGTTCCTGGTTTTAAGATGAACTCTTACCATAGTTTTCATACTGAGGATGCAACTTCTACTCTCAAATGTTTCATTTTTTCTTTTGGTTGTTTTATTCTGTTAAAGATTCAAGATTTCAGAAATCCTAAACAAACAATATACCATAAAACACAAAAGCAAGTCTGTGCATACATTTTTTTATTGTCTTAGTTTTAGATTCTCATATTACTGATAAAGTTCCTGACTGTTCTTAGAAGCACAATCTACCTTTACAATGAGCAGTGCTTTGATCAGGTCACAGCTGGAGGTTAGCACATTAGGCTTTCACCTCCAGATTCTGTACAAATACTAGTTTGGGGGGCCCACATCAGCAATTTTGGGCTAGTTTTGGTTTTGTCTTTATTACTGGCAACACAGAAAAAGCAACACAGCACTTGACACTATTCAGAAAGACTGTCAATCTTTCACTGTCAGTAGAAAAGAAGACTGGCTTAGCATAGCAAAGACGTTTAAGTTCAGGAAATGGGTGGCATTATCAGATTTAAACAGAAAAGCTTTACAGAAGTCCTTTAAGGTTTTTTTAGCTCCTGAGTCAGACACTTAGGAAAATCTCTCTTCCTGCACCCAGATAAAACTGAAAACTTTGTTAATTCAATTTATTCAGTCTTCACAAATTGTGAAACTGCTTTCCCAGTTTGCCTATTTGCATGCAACAGGGTACGAAAATCCAGGCTTATTCCTCATCCCTGACCACCTTGAATGTCAGGAATGGCATTCAGCTTTAACACTTGGTTGCTGGCCATCTGGAGAAATTGCGTGAGAGAAAGTTGCTTTACACCATTGTGCTGACATACATTTAAGTTAAGTCATTTCAAGCGGGATCTTGAAGGGATATCAATGAGAAAGACTTTCAGACTGCAAATATCATAAGAGTCAAAATGACCTACGAAAGAATACATAGTCATTTATTGCTCCTAATTACTGTAAAGGCCGAAATTACTATTGCTGTCTTTTGAATGACCTCAGCTTTTAAAATGGAGCATACCTTAGGACAGAAACACTTGAGGACAGGGAAAGAGCTAAAGCTGGGTGATCCGATCCTTTAAGCGGACATTTTATGATAGGGTTATATTTCCTCTGGCTACAGGAAGTTTTGTATATGAAGAAGTGGAAAGCAATAAGTCAGTCTTGAGGAGAATAAACCGTTGCAGGAATATAATAAACTCTACATACCCAGCTGGTCTCAGAGAGCCTGCTAGCACCTTTCCCTTCCTGTTGGAGCAAGTAACATCTGTTTTTTAAGTGAAAGAGTGTGAAGAGAATGAGCACGCGTAGCTATGCACAGAGACATGCAGGTGAAGGAAGTGATTTATTATATTTCAAACAGATTGTTTCTGCTGCAAAAACAAAAGCAGGGCCTAAACCTGCTTCTCTAAAATGATTTGTGTTTGACACTTTTTTTCTTTTTTTTCTCTTTTACTTTTTTTTTAAGTGAGATGGAGGAAAACTTGTAGTAATTTTATTGAAGTATAATACAAAAATACAGAGTAGAGAAAAATCTAATCAGCACAGTGAATGAAAGCAGACCTCATAAAAAATCATTAAGAAAGGAACTCCTGTTCTTAATACAAGACCTTCATGACTTCAAGGATTATTTTTGTCAAAAACATTTCTACCTCTTCTAAAGGACTTGCTGTTGGATTATTTAGGTATACAGAGGTTGAGGAGCTGGGATGCGTTCAATGGCAAGAAAAGTTCAATCAGTAATCTAGCAGAAACAAACCAGCTTTAGTGAAATTTTCTATGAAATCCTACATCCAAGACACTACTTCTCAGACTCTGTATTCAAATGCCTATCTCATCTCGTGAAAAGTAATTGCTGGTAAACAGCATTAACAGAAGTTTTAGAAATTATCATTAATAAACTGAGTTTAAGTCAGCAAGGCTGCACCATGGTAAAGGTACAACTGTATATGAATAAAACCAGCTAAATCCAGCTCTCTCATTTTCCCTGAGCCAAAAAGAAGCAAATTGTTGACTAAACATTATCAATCTCATAAACATCAAGACAAACAATAACAAAGTAAAACATTAACATTCTTCTGTGAAAGTTATTTTAAATTCAATGATCAAGTAAAAGAATTAAGCACAAGAATCAAGTCAAGTACAAGAATCAAGCAGAATAGAATTTGAATAACTAATGATAGGTAATAAAATAGATTTTAAAGAAGTCATACTTAACAAACCTGATTAACTTTTTTTAGGAAGTAAAAATAAAAACTGTTAAAGATAATGTAGCAGGTGTAGTCAGTATTTGAACTTGAAGAAGGCTTTTAAAACAGTACTGACTGGTGTAAGTGGTTTAGATAATGTGATATTGATGGACAAATCCTCAGCTGGTTTAAAAAATTGCTAAGAAAATTAAGCCATATCGTAGAAACATAGAATTGTTATGGCTGGAAAAGACCTTTAAGATCAGCAAGTCCAACCGTTATCTAACTCTACCAGGCCCACTTCTTAACTATCTCCCTGAGCACAGCATCTAGATGGCTTTTAAATACATCTAAGGATGGTGATTCAACCACTCCCCTGGGCAGCCTGTTCCAGTCTTTGAAAACCCTTTCAGTGTACAAGTTTTTCCTAATGTCTAACCTAAACTTCCCCTGGCACAACTTGGTGCCATTTCCTCTTGTCGTATTGGTTGTAACTTGTGAGAAGAGATCAACACCCACCTCTCTACACCCTCCTTTCAGGCAGTTGTAGAGAGCAATAAGGTCCCCCCTCAGCCTCCTTTTGTTCAGACTAAACAACCCCAAATCCTTCAGCCACTCCTCGTAAGACTTATTCTCAAGACCCTTCACCAGTTTCATTGCCTTTCTCTGGACCCTCTCCAGCACCTCAATGTCCTTCTTATACTGTGGTGCCCAAAATTTAACACACTACTCATATGAGCACAGTACACATACGATAAATGGTCCTAGATTAAGTATCAAGAAGCTGACAGATGAAGTGTTAAAAGACTGCTAGGATTAAATCTACCCTCACTTATAAAATAAATCACTGACCTGATGGGGAATCTGTAACAAGGTGTTCAAATGCACATATGACATGCCAATCAAAAAAGAATAAACACGTAAGGCAAGTTGCATTAGTTCTTCAATGGGACAGTCTCCAAGCCAATTTAGGTATTTTGCAAACAAAAGCATGGAGACCCAACCAGGAGTAGCTGGTGCTCTAGTTCTGAGATGACTCTTTCAACCTGAAAAAGACTACGATTGGCAAACCCAAGCACAAATTCTCCCTGAGGAGAAGGACTTGGAGGTGTTGGTTGATGAGAAGCTCAACATGAACTAGCTATACGCACTTGTAGCCCCGAAAACCAACCACATCCTGGGCTGCAACGAAAGAAGATTGACCAGCAGGTCGAGAGGTGATTCTGCCCCTCTACTCCACTCTCATGAGACCCCATTTGGAGTACTGCGTCTAGCTCTGGAGCCCCCAACATAAGAAAGACATGGACCTGTTGAAGCAAGTCCAGAGGAGGACCATGAAGTTGATCAAGGTGTTGGAGCACCTCCGCTATGAAGACAGGCTGAGAGAGTTGGGGTTGTTCAAGCTGGAGAAGACAAGGCTCAGGGTAGAGCTTATAGCAGCTTTTCAGTACTTAAAGGGGGCCTACAGGAAAGATGGAGAGGGACTCTTTATCACGGGGTGTAGTGATAGGACGAGGGGTAACAGTTTTAAACTGAAGGGGGATAGATTTAGATTAGATATTAGGACAAAATTATTTACTGTGTGAGTGGTAAGACACTGGCACAGATTGCCCAGGGAAATTGTGGATGCCCCATCCCTTGAAGTGTTCAAGGCCAGGTTGGATGGGGACAACAGGGCTTTCTTTGAGCAAACTAGTCTAGCAGAAGGTGTCATTACCCATGGCAGGGGAGTTGGAACTAAATGATGTTTAAGGTCCCTTCCAACTCTAACCATTCTGTGATTCTATGATTTAATGTCTGTACTCTAAATCAGCTATTGCAGGAACCAGCTGAGGACCATTTGTGTGCGCCAAGGCCCTGGTCTTGGATGCTGATCTGCAACGATAGTGGTTGTCTCAGTTGCACCATCAGTCTGGAGCACTGAACCCACCCCAGAGGAAAATTTCATTGAAACGTTACCACAAGAAAGTTTTTCATGAATCAACATTTTCTCAGGACAAACATTTTGCTAAAAAAATTCAAAGCTGTTCTAATTACTACTTATTACTAATTTACGTAATAAGACAGCAGGGCTATATACATGCTTAAATATGAACAAGTATCTAATTATCAATTGAGTCTTCACTTACAAATTAATACCATTTGATTCACACATTACAAGCACATTTTGGAGCAATGTCATTTCCACCAAATCCAACAGTAGAAACTCAGGAAAAAATCAGAATCCATAGATCACTCACTCCAATTCTTGTTTTCAGATTTAGGAAAACTCAACAGCTTCTCCAAAACAACCTTCCGTCACTTGTACTTGGTTGAAGTTCTCATCAGAAATTTCTCATGACCTTGTTTAGCCAAAGAGTAAAACCAGTACTTGATAGTCATTTCTTTGATTCATTAGCTTGCAAACAGCCAGCTATATTTTTTCTTTAATTCATGAATCTATTCTTCATTATTCTTTTACTATTCTAGTTATATCTTCAGGAAGTCCTTTCATTTTTTTTCACACTGGTTTCAAAGAACTCGTCACTATCTTTGGGTAAACATCCACAGACACAAAATAAACAGCTGACTTTACTAGAACAACTCATGAATCTACCTCTTTTCTCTGGTTTTGTTTGGACTGAAATGGTGATACCATTTTCTAATGCAATTTTGTCTATCAGTTAATAAAGAATCTTTAATTTATTTTGTACTAAACTTTCTCTGTTACCTTCTTCCTTAATAACCTGCAGCATCATTATGTCTCCTGTAAGCCCATACGTGAGCCCATAATCTCACTAGCATATTCATCAGGGATCTTTCTGCAGGCTCTATACCCAGCATATGTCAGGCCTCAGAAACGCTGCTGTCATGAAAGGCACTCACCATCACTACTGCACCAGACATTTATTTGTCTCTATAATATATACCCATGCTCCACCCGCTCTAACCCAGAAAAAAAAAATATTGCCGTGGCTGTTAAAACACCACAGTTTTGTATTGACCTAATAGTTCAGGGTATCAAAACTTGCCTGGGTTTGCCCTGCTATAAATGGATTTTAGTTTGTTTTAGCTGTAATAACTATTGCCCAGTGCTTACGTGATTACTGTCTAGCTTGTTTCAGTATAGTTCTGAAAATACAATGCATGGTAAAGGGCTAACAAAGCTAGGTAATCACAAAAACTGGCAGCTCTTTATGTTAATTGAAGAGGGATGGCTGTTGTGCAACTTTTAAATTTTAGTTGGGATCAGTAGAAAGAAGTAGTCTATGTTAAGAAGACATAAAAATAATGTCAAACAAACTGAATATCACAGTGTTGATACTAATGTAACTGTACTACTAACAATATCTATTGTATTTTTTTGTTGCAATGACAAAATTTTAATCGGACTGTATGCACGATGAGTTCCCTTTTACCGGTAACAAGACTTTCAGTGTAGCATAATATCCATCTGGAATGTTTCTGCTAAAATCAGTGTCCCTACCTCCCTTAAGTTATAGTTTGAACAACATTACCACTCTGCACATCCCTTGACTCATTCTTCACTCTGTCATCAAGTGATGACCTTTTCTTGTCTTTGCTCCTCAAACCCTTTCCGTCTTATACTATGTGATTCAGTAACAAGAAGTAACGTTTTATTCAGTATATAATTCCAAGTTTTTTCATCTTCTCCATAGCTGTAGGAAATTTTATTATTGTACGCACTTCAGACATAGCAAGAAACTGTCTATCAATAGGTCTTATTACCTCTTTAAAACACCTTTTTTTCTCTGAAGCACACTAAACATTTCAATGCTACGTGGCTAGTTTATAAACACCAATGTCTGCCTGGATATTATGTCCTGTTCCTCAGTCTTTATCAACAGGTTAACTTGCACTTATATTGCAAGTTTTCTTAATGAGGACCATCTATTGTTCTGTTTGTTCAAGACAACCAGAGACCTGGACAGTTTTTATTGCCATCCAATATACCTGTGTCTCTCCCACTAAGTAAAAAAGGGAACAGGAGCTGACTCCTAGTCCTCAGACCAAATGATACCAACTGGGTTACATACACACAGCCTAAGGCTGCTCTGTACTAGATCAGAGCAGTGGGAGAGTTTTACTAGTTCAAAATAGATCAGGGAGTGAATACTTTAAGTTAGGTTCGGAAACAGATAGGTGCTTAAGATTATTTCCCAGCTCTCTTTCTCTTAAAAATACAGATGGACCCTCTAATATGTTAGAATTAATAATTATAGTAACATGAAAGGTGGATTTATGGGGACCGTTCACTTCCCTTTTCAAAATATGTTGTACTGTTTCTGCTTTGACATTTGCAGAAGGGAATTTTAGAAATAGCCAGTGAAATAGCTCCTAGTACCTCCTAGATTCACCTCAATATTTTCCATATTTTTCCTTCTCAGGATCATTTGGTTTCTGAGCTTAAAAATAAAGGGAAAGAAACAATTTTTACATAGTTTCAGTGAAGATGAACATAATTCAAAATATTCTGGTGAAACACACAGATGAACAGAGGTTCACCACATGGTTAAAGGCTTAAACAGTGTTCATTCAGAGAAACTCGTCTTTGCATTTAGAAGATTTTGGCTTCGAGTGTCATTTACCCTTCTAGAGGCCATTATGGGTTTAGTTTGTTTTTAAATGTCTTCCCAGAAAGCAGTTCAGAATGAGCAAGAAGACTGGAGCACTAAACAAAGAAATTGTTCAGATATTACTCTGTCAATTACAATTTAAGAAGTACAGCAGTTTAATGGATAAAAAGAAAATAGCCACAGAACCCAACAGTGATACCTTCCTGCAAGCATTCCAGTAAAGCCTCTGAACCATTAACATAAAAAAGCCATTCAAGTGAAACATGTTAAATATGTATTATACAAAAAATGGATCAAGGCAAAAATGCTGTTCTGAGTCCATCCTTAATCCCACTTATTTTGCAAAACACAGTGCAATAAAGCAAGAAGGGCATGTTCTGAATTATTTTTTCAGCAGGATACAGCCCTCTCTAAAACAATACTTTTTTTCTGGAAAAATCCACTTTTCCAAGGTATTTTAATCTTATTGGAACTGTTTGTTTCATTTGAATTTGAAAATAAGGTCTGAAAAACTCTACATGTGGTATTGCATAGCATTCCTGAACTCCTTCAAGGGGGTAATGGAAACTTTTCAACACGAGGAATTAGACAGGAGTCATACAGAGCCACACAGGGTCTTCTCGCTATTAGGCCGACCTGCAGTATGGACGATTGCAAATAATCAGTAGGCTGGGAATTGAGTCCAAAATAACAACAGGAAGAAATTAACCCAAATGCAGGATACCTACCCCCTCTGAAAACAATAATCACCTCATTATCTTGGATATTATATCATCTTGGAAAGTTCCATGTAAGTGCAAGTTTGGGGAAAAAATTGTATTTGGTTCGTGTTTACCTGTGTACCTAGTGTTGTTCATGAATAGGGCAGGAATGGGGGAGGATATCTGAATTTGTTCTCACAGCCTATCCTCTTAGACTGTGTGATGACCTTACAAGTAAATAAGGAGCAAATTCCACCCTCAAAAAAGTATGCAGAATTATTCAAAATCATCACATACCTGATGTAAACATGCCTAGTTGAAATATACTTGTATCAATGCTGACCTTGATTCACTGACATCATCTGCACATCTGTGTGATTATCTGAGCACAGATTTTTGATCTAATAGAGTATATAAATATTTATGACCACAGAAGACTGCACTGCTGAAAAAAGATTTAAGGAATAAAACTTTGGTTTCATATAGTTAGACTGACTTGAGTAAAGCAAAAGTAGGAACTTAGAGGTACAGATCAGTTTCCCAGTCAGCACAGTCTGACAGTGAGATCTTCAGTTTAATGGGCAGCTCAAGTCTTTTCACTGCTAGCAACTCCCTCCACTGCACAGAGGCCAGAAGTGAGACAAAACTCTGGTTTTGCCTTAGCTGAAGCATCACCTTACCATCAAATATTTAAAGTGAGGAGCACTGCAAATAAATGTAAAAGCATATGTGAGACAACTTATGTAGCTGAAGTGATGCTAAATGCCTTGCTGAATAAGGATATTAGCTCTCCCTTGTTTTTGTGTTCAGGGAGAGCAAGAGCAATAACTGAGGGCACTGAGTGATATACAAGGAAGATTTATCTCCTTTCCTTTACTTTACATGCTAGCCTCCAGGCCGACTATGAGCAAACATGAGCTCTTCAGTTTTACAAATGATTCTGGCTATTGCTCTGTGATTATGCATGTGGCCTATGCACTGTAAAAGGTCGGAAGAAGCACTTAGAACTCTGAACGTGCAACAGTCCACTCTTCTACTCTAAATGTACCCAAAGCATCTTTCAACATTGTTTTTCCTTTGACCATCGCAGGTTCAGAATGTTTTCTTCCTACAGCGATCAAGAATAAGCTACAACTCCCCTTTGGTACTGTGCACTCTAGATCTTAATCATCTATTTATACAGACATTTCCTCTTTACAAATAAATGTAGAGTGAAACAGAATAAATATTCATTTAAAAAACAAATGTTTATGTTTTGGAAAATGCCTGTTTACCAGAAATTCTTCAAACAGAATGATGTTCTCCAGCTGCAGGGAAGGTTTCCATTAAAATGCTTTTATATTCATTGCATTCACTGCTATAGCAAAGTGACCCTCTGCTGGGTAATGAGTGAGTTAGGGTTTCAGGTTACATCAAATCCTTCCTTCTATCGGTAACAGGAAGGCTGTGGTGGTGTAAATTAGCTGGTTAGCTGATGAAAGGGCTTGATAACACCACAAGGAATGCAAAACCTGTTGATCTCTATATACAATGTAATGACAGATGTTTCCTTTAGAAAAAGCTTTCTTTTTAAAAAAAAACCCAACTTTTATGTGATGGGTAAGACTACAGCAGCATGCAAGATAAGAAGTGCACTTCCTAACTGCTTTGCACTGATTTCCCTGACAGCAGCCCAGAAACATGTCCAGAGCACAGCCTGGCTGACAGCAATACCTTAGGCTGATCATTCATACAGCATGATTTTCACAGGGCTGGTTTCTAAGGAGGCTGCCTTGCCAGACAGGTGAATCACTTCCTGCTACCATCACCCTGAAAGAGGTTAATATGCAAAAAGCAGTCTGCCACTTCACTGTTGCTCAGCAAATTTGGAGAAGGAGACTAAGACAGAGCCACAGATCCTCTGGAATACATTTGGTGTCTCTCCTACATGATGCTCCAACTTTACCTCCTCCAGTTCCTTGATCCTTTTCTTAAACCTACATCAGAGAGGTAACGTCTCCCTTTGCCACCCATCCTTTAGTGTTCTAATCTCTTCTGAGCACCCCAGAAATGCATAGTTTCTCCCTGGCTAAGTCTTCTCCGTGGCCCTCTTGTACCTCGCCTTCTTATCTGAGGACCAACACAGTTTCTTGTGAAGTATGCCAGACTCACACATGTGACCCATCATGACACCAAAAGCTGGAATTCATTTGATGATTTAAATTATTTCTTGCTGATAAAATATTTAACAGGAGGTTACTCACAGATAATATTTAGCATATTTCCTGGAAATGCTATGGGTCCATTCTTAAAGCATGTAAATTATTAATGATATTTTATAAAGCACTGATTAGTGAGCCCTTCATACCAATTTTAATACATTCACAGGAAGTCAGCTTTTCCAGCGCAAACCAAGATTAGTAACAAGCAGAAAACAATAAATAATAAATACAGGTCTTCTTCCCCTGGCACAGCAACAGCAGCAAAGTGAAGACAAGCACTTTTTCAAGCCAAAGCATGAGGAATTTAGCTATTTTGCTTCTCAGCAGAACTAAACTGAAGTACACTTTGGGTAGTGATAAACTGATTATTTTTTTGAGCATCAGGATCAGTGGAGGGGAAAATCACACAATAGTCAAAGAAGGAGAAATGGAAGTAACTTTGTGAAATGCTGTTGATTGCCAGTTTACTATGAAAAAATAAAATATAAAACTACAAAATATATGAGCTATCTGTGACTATCAGAAATTCACTTTTGTTACTTACTGTTGGTTAAGCAGTACCTTAGTCCTAGTGAAACCAGTAAGGACACTACACAGGGAAACAGCTCATAATGGGTACTTCTGGCTGTAAAAATGTTATGGTTTTTCATTTAACGTAAAGATTATAAAGTAAATACCTCAAGCAATAAACTAATGTCTGCTTTTTTCTATTTATTCTTTAGCTATTTTATCCCAAGGTCATTTAGATTCATACATCTCCTTCACATTACAAGAAGTAATTCATTGCCTAAAGCCCAGCATTCTTCAGACTAAACTTGGGCCCATTCTAATCCAAACTGTGAACTGTTCCTTTTTATATAATCCTTCCACTCTTTTATCCATAGAGTAAATTTAGTAGTCTGTCTTGTCAAGGCAGAACGATGTACTCATTATTGTTGTTATCAGAATTTCTCACTCTCCTTTTACAAGTTTTCTAATTAAATATATTCTGATAAAAATATCTATGTCGAGGATTTTGATTTTATTAAAAATGTTTGGGCTGTCGTAGAAATATGCAGGTGGTCATGTGTTCCGTTCATCCCAGAACTGACAAGCTAGACCTAATTCAGATGTCAGAATCTGAGCTGAAGGTGAATCCCTTTTTCTTTCCCCAACACCCAGTAGAAAGCCATCAATTAGGGCTTCTGAAGGATGCGGACAGATATTGTGAAGGGTGAAGACTCACCAAATGCCGTTCTTACACAAGCATGGAACAGGGCAGGAATCAGAAATGTCCATGGCCTGAGGACAGCTTTGGTTATTCCTTCCCCTCTCCTGCTTTTCCATGAACAGAGGCATAATCATCTTCTCAAAGCCAGAGCTGTCAGAAAAGTCAGTCAGAAACATCAAAAATCTAGCAATTAGGCTGAACAAGCTAAAGGCACTGATTCTTTCTGGCCCTACTTCTCATAGAGAGCTCTCTCTACTGCTGACTGGGCTTTCCTTCTGTAGATGGACCCTCTTCTGCCGAATGAGGACTAGCTCCAAATTCTCCTCCTAAACGAACAACTGTGAGCGGAGCCATAGCACAGGATCAGGGTCAGGGCAAGGTGAGCATGACAACGGGGGACAGGCTTCAGGCTTCATCTTTTCTAAAAAGACAGTTTAGACCGCTCCTGAAAGGGGAAGAAACTGTCACATGGATTAGTACTGGCTAGTTTTAGCCCAGGGAGCAACCGAGGAAAAAAAAAAATGCTAAGGTGTAAGCAGCTGTAATACAAGCGTGTTTGTTTCCTTTGCTTGATTTGTTTATTTTTCTACGGTCCCCTCTGTCTTGACCCCCTCGCTACATAGCTACATGGTCTGTCTTTCTGGCAGTTCTGGTCATATGCAGAGACCTGTTTTAAGTGATCCCCTAAGAGACCAGAAAAACTAATTCACCTTTAAAAGCAGTGCTTTATAGAAAGACAAAAATAAAATGTCCTCGGAAACCATGGCATGCCACTTTAAAATAATTGCCTAATAACAACCAAATTCAAAATTTAACATTTAATTGAACTGCATGACTGTATAACAAAAAGCTGGAAAAAATTTTTGAAAAAGGACTACTAGAATGATTATTCCATAAAATGTTGTTTCCTAATAACTGAACTTTTCCCTATTGTGTAGCAAGACAAATACCCTCAAAACAGAGGCACACAAGGTTGTGGGTTATTTTAGAAGTTTTCCATCAACACAAATGATGATTGTACTTGATAGGAAATCTTTTCAGCCAAGCATGTCAACAGCTTGACACTGAATTATAACAAAGATAAGAATTCTTCTGAGGTTTCCATTCTATTTGTAAAATATTCTATCTTAGATCCATGCTATGAGTTTACCAGTGACAGTAGTGCAGGCATGGTTCCTCTTAAGCAAATGTGGCTATACAGTGTGCTCTGTCTGTAAAGACTATACAACTTCCCTATCTTTAATTCGTAGATCTGAAAGGTTAATAATTTAACAATACAAAGCATAAAGCAAAGAACACGGAGAATATTGTGTTTCTATTTTATGTTAAGGGGTAATTACAGAGCATAAATTCTGCATGCTGGGAATTAATACTAACCAGTTTATTATTTCCTTTTGAGGAAATACTCATTCTTTCAAAAAACAATTGTGGTGTAGAAAAAACTTATCACACTCCTAAACCATAAATGCTTCTAGTAACTTACTCAAAGAAAAGACAACATTCTCTGAATAGCCAATGTTCATTAAGTCTAACTTTTAT
The DNA here is from genome assembly GCA_013398815.1 of Ibidorhyncha struthersii. Lineage (NCBI taxonomy): Eukaryota > Metazoa > Chordata > Aves > Charadriiformes > Charadriidae > Ibidorhyncha > Ibidorhyncha struthersii. Next base: position 5,096 of record VZSZ01004782.1, on the reverse strand, counting down.
TACTCATCAGAGTGCTTCCTACATGAATTGTCATTTTTTATCATGCACCTGAAGATCTGTTTTTTTTGGTTACTTACTGTGACCTATGGCTTTTTTTCTGTTCTAATTCACAGAATCAGTACTTGCTGGAGAATGTCCCTCAGATACCCTTTAGTATGTCCCTTTCATTCGCCTTTTACATATTACAAACTGACATTCCAAGTGGGCTCCTTCCTCATCTCTGTTTCATGGGAGGAGCAGAGATTGCAATCAAATAAGTGCAAATCACTTCAGCTGCCTGGCTAGACTAGGAGGCTATCAGCTCTAAAAGATCACTTGTGTGTGTCTGGTGCTCCCAGCAATGGGTAAAATGCATCTTTAAGGTCTTGTACTAACAATTCTTGTAATGAGCAAGGTAACAATTGGAGCTATGTCTAACAACATCAAGCAAAGCCTTTGTGATTACATCTCCAACCTTAAATGTAAGGACCCAGAACAATCAGTAAATCTCTGGTGCTCCCTGCTCCTGGATAATCTGTGTTAAAAAAAAAAAAAGAGTGAGAGAGGGAAAATAAAAAAGAAAATATCAGATGCCTTTTTTTCACTGCTAATTTTTTAATGTACTGTCTTCTGGAGTTCTTTTCTCTTAACTCATATTCGTCTTCTTGCTATTAAACTAAAGCATGAATTAGGAGGTCTAGTTGCTTTTAGACAGGTTTTCTAAGATTGAGATAAATTACTCCCTTTGCATACTACTCATTTACTGTAAGTGCTTCACAGCCTAGACCCCAGGAAAGGCCAGCTCAGTTACTGTGGAGACCCAAATGCATGCAGGAAAGGGATTAGGTGCTGATTGATACAGACAGTCAATTAGTACTTCAAAGGGAAGCTGACTCCTTGTTTTATACACACAGAACATGGGATAAAAGATTGCAGTTTGATGTCTTGTAATCTCTGTTGCTTCAGTGTTGACCAGGACAGCATGATATTGGAGGTTTTCTCGGAAGTTAAAAGAGTCCTGCATTGGTTCCTAATGGAATGGAAGCACTAATAGAAACAATGACATTATGTGATCTGTACACACGAGCTTTCCTAAAGTATTTCAGGCTGCAGTGACTCTCTGGGACTCTGTCTGTTCAAGTCAAAAGTATTCTTAATCTCTGTGATGTGCTGATCAAACCTTGAACTGTCAGGTCAAATTATTTCCACAAAACCAGTTCTATTTACGATTAATTAAAATTTCTTCTTGATTGCATACAGTCCTTTTTAATGTATAATCCCTTCATTGTCTAGTGATTGGGAGTATGGGCCCAATCCCTAAAATAAAAAAAAAATAATTTCAGTGCATGTTATGCCTATGCTGAGATGTATTAGATTCACCCATTTGGTAAAGGAAACAAAAAGCAGAAATCTAAGCTGATAACAAGTAAACCAATATACTGTAAAGGAAGAGATTTGTTAATGGTAAATAAATAACAGTTCCACTGTGTACACTGGAATAAAACTTTTGCCCTTAAAAAGACTGACTGTATGTCAGCTTTCCAATACACTGATGTTTGTGGATATGTTCTGGTCTCCTTTCTTCTCAAAGTAACAAAACATCAGATTAGTATGTAACTACAAACAACATTCAACAAAATATTTTGTCTTTTATATACCTTACTTTTGGTTTTGTTCAAATAAGGAATATAAACAGTGAATGGAATTATTTAAGGATATAACAGCTAAAAATATGAGAAATTATTCATCAATTATTTTTATTATACCTAATTTATTCCAAATTTTCTTTTGTTCCTCTCTTTCTTCTTTCTTCTCCTTCTCCTTCTCCTTCTCCTTCTCCTTCTCCTTCTCCTTCTCCTTCTCCTTCTCCTTCTCCTTCTCCTTCTCCTTCTCCTTCTCCTTCTCCTTCTCCTTCTCCTTCTCCTTCTCCTTCTCCTTCTCCTTCTCCTTCTCCTTCTCCTTCTCCTTCTCCTTCTCCTTCTCCTTCTCCTTCTCCTTCTCCTTCTCCTTCTCCTTCTCCTTCTCCTTCTCCTTCTCCTTCTCCTTCTCCTTCTCCTTCTCCTTCTCCTTCTCCTTCTCCTTCTCCTTCTCCTTCTCCTTCTCCTTCTCCTTCTCCTTCTCCTTCTCCTTCTCCTTCTCCTTCTCCTTCTCCTTCTCCTTCTCCTTCTCCTTCTCCTTCTCCTTCTCCTTCTCCTTCTCCTTCTCCTTCTCCTTCTCCTTCTCCTTCTCCTTCTCCTTCTCCTTCTCCTTCTCCTTCTCCTTCTCCTTCTCCTTCTCCTTCTCCTTCTCCTTCTCCTTCTCCTTCTCCTTCTCCTTCTCCTTCTCCTTCTCCTTCTCCTTCTCCTTCTCCTTCTCCTTCTCCTTCTCCTTCTCCTTCTCCTTCTCCTTCTCCTTCTCCTTCTCCTTCTCCTTCTCCTTCTCCTTCTCCTTCTCCTTCTCCTTCTCCTTCTCCCTCTTTTGATAAAAATCTTGAAGTCCTCCCTTTACCTATGTTAATTATCTGTTTTAACCTATTTGTTCGTCTCACCTCAGACAAATATAAAAGAATTCCTGTCCAAATGAGGCTAAGAATGAAAAGGAGAGAACACAATCTAAGATGGATCTTTAGAGTCATCCAAATTTAAAAGTTCAGGTGAAGCATCTAAGTAAGGAGGGGAGGAGTGATAGATTCATCTCACCTAACTTTAAACAATTAAAATTTAGATGTCTACATGTGAGCTAGTCATCCTGTATGAAAAACTTCACAGGCAGTAGAAGAAATAAGTACTTTTAGAGGATGATAATGTTGATCTATTTTAGATATCTACATTAGAGTGAAAGAAATTTGTCTCTGAAGTGCTAAGGTATCTCAATTTTATCAGATATATTCTGTCAGAATCTGATTATCATTAAGTTCATATACAGTAAATGAAGTTCATAAGTAAATGAAGTAAATTACACTCCAAAGTGTAATTTAACCTCTCTAATTTTTGAACTGCCTTCAGCACAGAGTAGTGTCTTTTTGATTTGCTTGTCAGAGAAACCTACAATAAGCTTTTCCGTTTGCATTTGTTTCCTATTTTGTGTACTGAACACAGATTTTTTAGTGACTGCAGATATAGCAGTAATTATGTATAAGAACTGATCGCAGACTTCTCACAGGATGTTTTAAAAGTGTGATTAAACAAATAATTGTATGAAAAGAATGCATTCAGATTATTTATTCATTGGGTATCCATTAGTCTAGAACAATGAGAGAAAATTACATTTCTCATCATATTTACAAGCTAGACCTTAAATTTTCATAGCTTTGACATTATTTTGCTCTGAGCATATTAAGCATTGTTGATACTGATCTGCTGTGATGTGTGTGTGTTCCTATCAACTCTTCCAGCTCACTTATACAGGTTTTCTTCCTTTGAAACTATGTGAAAAGTTTCTTCCTTTTTAGTTCATAGTTCACCGACACGACATCTTAGTAGTCTCTATGTCTTCATATGCATACTTTGTAGCCTAGCCCAGGGGAAACTATTCCTTAGTGTAACAGCCAGAGTGATACTACAGTGCAGATAATGTTGTAAGAACTATACCCTAGAATGCCAAGAAGCGGAATAGAGTTTTTGATGCTTTCTGGTTTTCAGTTGCAACTCCACATTGTGGGTGCATTATGTTACTGGGTTTTGTTTCTGTCACTATGTAACAGTATAACTTGGAATTTTAATTGCTCCCAAATCCTACCGTTACCTATATCCAGTGCCAGTGCTGTGATAGCACTGTGATAACATGTTCTAAAGGGCAGAAACAAATAAGCACCTTTTCACTGATGAAAAGCTAAAATGTACATCAACACTCCTCTTGTGATGCTGAGATCACCTGACAGAGAATTTTACCTTGAAGATAGGACTCAACATAGAAGACAGGATACGACATAGAAACAGTTCCTGAGGTACAGAGTGCAACCAGCTCTTAGAATGACTATGGAAGCTAAAGAGCTATCTAACTTTTAGTGTATTCATTTCCATCTGTGACAAATGTGATTTTGTTTCTCTTTCATCCTCATTTATTGAGCACAAATTCAGGTCTGCTGAAAGGAGAGAACAATAAGGTGTGCCCAAAATGTTTTAAACTATCAAATTTTTCTGTGGCTCTAAAAGGGAAAGACTTCTTCAAATCATTGAAAAAGCCCTTTCTGAGGCATTAACCAAAACAAATCTCTTGGAAAAAATATTAGAAAGCCATGCTTCAGTTAAATTAAGTCCTGGTTCAAGGACATAATACAAAAAAAAAAGTGAAGCTACCATATCTGACACATGAACAAGAATGAATACTTAGATTAAGAAATAATCATATAAAGCTCAAAAATGCAGAATACTACAGAACTGCACAGAGTTGTGAGACTGCTGGCACTTTCTCACTTAATCCAGCAACAATATTTTTGGTTACGCACTGAGTGCGCTAAGATTTGTGCCTGAATTTCCCATATTGCTCTGATAAACCCATCTGTTTCCCACAGATCTTACAGTAGCTTCACCACAGATAAGCAATATCATAGCAGTACCACTAGCTCTATACTACGATGGAGAACACTACACAAACACTCATGATATAGTGCTATTGCAGTACCAGTCTCACCTTTTATCCTGCATCGATGTACACAGGCCAAACAGTCCTTCTTTGCTTCCAACCATTGCAAACAATGTCTATGCTGCTAAAATACCACAGCCCAGGGAAGAAGATGCCTAAGTCTTCGCACTGCCACACCATCAGCCCTCTCTCCCATCCCTGCCTTGGGCTGGTTACTTCTAAAAGGCAGTATGGACAAGAGCACACACAATCTATTAGGCCCACTTAGCAAAATGATCTCCTTAAATGTATGAATGTCTTGAACTGAAAGATGGTTACAATAGGGTTGAGTGTTTATGGGTAAGAACCAGGGGGAGGGCCAACAAGGCAGATATCGTAGTAGGAGTCTCTTATAGACCACCCAACCAGGATGAGGAGGCAGATGAAGTATTCTACAAACGGCTGGGAGAAGTCTCGAGATCGCAAGCTCTTGTCCTCCATCGTGGAGGACTTCCACTTGCCAGATATCAGCTGTGAATACAATACAGCAGGGAGGGAACAGTCTAGAAGGTTCC
>VZSZ01004781.1:0-34853 GCA_013398815.1 Ibidorhyncha struthersii | reverse complement strand
TGTCGTTTTTTTCATCAGTGATCACAGGGACACTTCAAAATATTTTGTGTCGTGGACCAGTCCAATTAGCAGAAAATAAGCAAACGGCTGATGATGGGAAGTGCAGTGGGGTGCTTGGTTAAGGGGCATCCCAGCACAGTCGTGGTCCTCGTGTTAAACTGCCAGAATACGATTGTGTGCACATAAGGTTGAAGAGGGAGTGGCAAAGTAAGGAATTTTAGCAGTTGCAGAAATTGATAAAGCTGAGTAATGCATCTCAAATGTTTGTGGTAAATGGCCAGAGACATTGCTTATTAGCCCACTTGAAACACAGAAGTACAGCTTCAAGAATTAAACTTCTGAACCTTTGGTAAGTGTTAAAAGCAAAGGTAACTTCAAGAGAAATGTGGTTCTGTTAGTTTATCACAGTCAGATGATGTGGAAGTCATCTACAAGGTTCCCAAGTTTTGTATTTATCAGAAGTTGTATGAAGAAGTTGGTGAAAAAGCTTTTATGCAACTACTGCTGCTCTAATTTCTCCTACAGAGAGGAGATTAGTTTGACTGAAAAGATTTTTTTTAATGTATTTCTTTCGGGCAGCGGGCACAGGAAAGAGTTCCAAATTAGCATCCCACTGGCAGAAGCGGTTGCAATGTGAATTCCTTTCTAGCTGGCAGAGTACCATCCACCTAGCAAAAAGCACGACTGGGAAAATCCTGGTGTTCTCTAGCAAGCAATGAGTTGACCTGGGAGTAGGAATAGGATATTGTACATCAGCACAAAAAAAACCATACATAAGAATATGAGAAAATGGGATAAATGAATGGGAAGAGTTATGATAATGAATAAAGTAGGTCTCCTGGAATCTCCATAATTTGAGATTTCAGTGGCTGGAGAGCAAGAAGTGCTCAAGATTACTTGTTTTCTGAATTTGAGTTAACACTTTGGTACGCTGTGCAACACTGGTAAAAGCTTTGGAAGATGTTAATCAGCTACTGAAAAGAAGATACTGACCCTCTGTTACCACTTAGTGCTCATCCAGCATGTTGTACGATTTGTCAGTGGGTGCTAAAAAGCCAAGGTTCATTTGAACAATTTTGAAGGCTGTATGACTGAAGTTTCTCCCTTCCCCTGTCCCCTCCATCTGCCAAATTGCAGGAGATGCTGGTTTTGTTTTTCTCTAACAATTGGACACCCTGAGCCATGTCCCCCACTACAAGAGGCTCTCATCCCTGTGAATGTGATTGAAATCGACTAGTTGCAGGTCAAGTTCTTCACCTGCAGCAAAGGTGACTCTTACAAAAGGTTCTCTTACAGAGAAACCTTCAACAGCCAAATATGCCCATATTCTTTGCAGTGTTCAAAAGGGTTATGGCAATACAGTTGTGTTCACGCTAATGTTCAGGATGCAATATTTGCTGAAGGGTAAGTTAGAGAGACAAAGATAGGAAAATTACATTATGACAGTTACTTAACACACTCTAATAAAACAAGGATTTCATTCACAGGTATCCACCTTAGATATCAAATATCCGATTTAATGTTTTGATATTAGGAAATTAAGTTTCTTAGTCTGGATCTTCTTGATCATTTTAGGCTTGAAAACTCAAAAAAAAACCCAAACAAGGTGTGAATTGTCTCTGTGGAGAACGTTGCATATTGAAAAGTTGCCTGAGTTTGCCTACTTTGGAAGTTTGTCATTAGGGAATAGCCATAGTCTCCATCCTCAACTTCTACTTTGCTTGTCTCATTTTTTGTCAGCCTGCAAGTATTTTTGCACCAATTACATGGTAGTGCAAGAAAAGAAAATATATTATTCTTCATGTAAAAGATATTTTAAGGGTGGTGTGACCTGCTAGGTATCAGTAGTGTTACAGTTGAGATTCAAATGAGAGTTTATTGCAATTGTACACCAAGAATTTTAAAAACTATAGAAACTGTAGAAATCATGTTTAATTTCTGTACCTACTTTTTATATATATATAAAAGCGTTAAATTTTATGTAAGCAAATTGTTCAAAAAGATTTACACTCCAGTAAAGTGAATGCCCTAAGAGAAGTGTTGTTTCACTTGAATGTCCTTTATTTTTCCTTGTATCAGGTCTTACTCTGGTTGAATGGTCACTCTAAAATCAGTATATGAGTGCACAGAGATCTTTATTCCTGTCAAAGAGGTCCCTTGTGAGGAAATAAGCTTGCCCAGTGCCTAGCCTTCAGTATCCAGGCTGAGAAGTGTCACTTGTCACCTCATGTTTCATCCCTAAAGGAATATGCAAACTGGATACTGCTTGAGTTCTTTTCCTGCAGCATTTGCTGTCCACTTACTGAAGAAAACAAAAACCAAGTTTGCCCCATTTCTATAAGACGTTAAAGAAACCAGGGCAACAGACTGATTTAAAATCACTGGTATTTACAAGCTTTCAGGAGAAGTAAACTAGAAACTCATTGTTTTCGACAAGCTACTGGACAGGAGATTATACTGACCTGCATGGCTAATCTGAGTTGTCTCCTTGCTCAGACCCAAAAAAGCCTTCAATTATTAAAAAAAAAAAGCCCACCAAACACAAAACCCACACAACAACCAGGTTTTTACAACAGAGTTCTCTTCTCATAGTTGTTCACAAGCTTCACTATTCATTTAACAAAACAATACACAGAACATAAAAGATAGTGTGAGGACAAGACTTCCACATGGAAAACGCTTGAAGGGAAAATGCATGTGGACTTCTCTTCAACGTAGCCAGCCAGCCTGGAAGAACTGCCTCTGACAAATGTTATTTTTCTGCAGCAGGCTTTCAGAGGATTCCAAATGAATCTATAAAACAAGGCAGAAGCACTAGTAGAGAAGGCCATGCTAGTCGCTACTCTCCTTTTAAGATGACAAGGCTTCTTTTAAGTTTGTAGCAGTTAAGGAAAGCAATCAAAGTTATTAATGTGTACCACCGCCCAGTTGCTATCTGGATTCCGATCTAAATGGTGCTTGTGTTATAGCAACATTTGTCAATTTCAAATTATTCTGCAAGCACAAGATACATCTCTTATCTGTAGACTAACACTGAGGCATTTTCCAACTGTTATCGTTATTATCTCCCTCTTTTCCACAGAAGCATCCATGTCTGTTTGAAAAGTTGTCTTGAACAGTATTAAGCCTACGTGCTCCACTTCCTTATACTGTAAAATGAAGTTCTCGTTTCATTGAGTTCCATCAGCTTTTGAAACTTCTGCTTTTGCTTCTTCACCATTGTCCTGGTTTAGGCTGGGATAGAGTTGACTTTCTTACTGGCAGCTTGTATGGTGCTGTGTTTTGGATTTGGGATGTGAATAGTGTAGATAGTGCACTGCTGGTTTTGGTTGTTGCTAAGCAGTCAAAGTCTTTTGTACTCCTCATGCCGCCGCACCAGCGAGCAGGCTGGGAGGGCACAAGAAGTTGGGGGAGGTGTACAGCCGGGACAACTGACCCCAACTGACCAAAGGGATATTCCATACTATATGATGTCATGTTCAGCATATAACACTGGGGGAAGAAGGAAGGGTGATGACATTCAGACTGATGGCGTTTTGTCTTCCCAAGTAACTGTTGTGCATGATGGAGACCTGTTTTCCTGCAGATGGCTGTACACCTGCCTGCCGATAGGAAGTAGTGAATGAATTCCTTGATTTGCTTTGCTTGCATGTTTGGCTTTTGCTTTACCTATTAAACTGTCTTTATCTCAACCCAGAAGTTCTTCTCACTCTTCCGATTTTCTTCCCTATCCCACCATGGGGGGAGTGAGAAAGCAGCTGCATCGTCCTTGTTGCTGGCTGGGGTTAAACCATGACAATTCTTTTTTCTGCTTTTCTGAAAACCAGTAAAATTTTCTAGTATCTGATAGCAGATGAGCTATCTGTCACCTATGTAAAATCTTGCCAGTCTACTTGAAAATATTTTTTCCATAATTCCACCGGTAAGACCTGTCACATTCTTGTATTTCCTTATAAACGTTGCCATTGGCAAAGTAGGAGCAGCACTTCCAGGACCCGTTAGGACATAACATTACATGGATACTCTTAGTTAGCACCTGCAAGGAGAGTTTTAGCAAATTTAAGTCAAAAACTGTACAGGGCCAGTGATTGGTTGTCACTACAACTAAAATTTTCCTGCTCACGTGGTCATGACTGCCAAATCTTAAGCAAAGAGTCAAGCAGGTTTTTAATAACCTACAGACCAACTTGTGTGGTTTTGCATATCGCTTACCGAAAATGTTAACCATCCTGATTTTATTTATAACCAAACCACATTTTTTTTTTCATTCTCACCATTTCAATGATGTGATATCTCTATAAAAATCCAGCTCCCAGTTCTGCTATGTGGCATGTACTGACTTGTCAATGTCAAGGACACTTCTGTTATGTGTAGAAATTACACCAGCCGTCTGATGTTTTATAGACTATTGGTGGTCTATACGCCATCTGTTGACTAACCTTAGCCTAATGAAGTGTTGGTTTCTCTTTTTACACTTAGGCATTCGGAATTCTACATTATTGTACAATTACTGGCAGCCGAACCACTCGGCTGCATCTCAGACAAGTCATCTCATTGCCTTTGCTATCCAGGTTTTCAGAAATGCTTGTTCTCTCTGTAAGGAACTATGCATACACGTAAATGGACACACACATGCACACCCCGATTTCAGATTTTCTATCACTAGCATTAACATTGAAGCCATACTGGACTTTCAAAGAGTATGTTCCTATTTGTCCAATTTCCTGAGCAGAAACATGTGCAGTGCTTTCAGAGACTTTCTGAAAGAACTGAATTTACTGTGCCTGGTTGAAAACAACGTGCACATTCATTGTAAGATCACAGCCTAGCTGGATCATATCCAGAAATCCTAACAGTAGGGTAATGCATGCTAAAGCTTCTATTGGTGATCTACTCCTCTTTTTTAATCAGTTATTCTCAAGGTGGCATTACCTCTTATTCTGCTTGTAAAAAACCTTTCCTTTAGACATTCTGCAGAGTGCTCCTCACTCCACAGCACATCAAATTACATATTCTCGATCATTTAACTTTTGTATACCACTGGTTTTATCCCTGAATTTTCGAAGATTGGGTTTTGATTAGGGCATGCTTCCAGGTAACTGAAGAAGAGGGATGTGATTCTTTTTTTTTCCCCCTGGGTAAGAAGACTGGCAACACTAGATGAGTTCATCTTAATTGATGAGGAATTAAATGTATCTATCTCTTCTGTCTTTCTTTAGCTTTAAGAGCATTTTAGGAAAAAAACTCTAGAGACAAATTCAGCATTTTCTTTTTCTTTTTCATTTTCACCTTCTACTGTCTCACACGTTAATCCTTACAAGGAAAACCATCCATTTTCAAGTCTTTGTAAGTTTAAGTTAAGAAATTGGGCTCCAGCGATCTAGATCAACTGAAAGAATGAAGAGTGAGCATGGCTGGCTTCAAAGCTAAAGCTCTAACACAGTTGTTGCTTCCACTTCAGAAAGCATAAAGAGCTTAACACTGTATGTATTTCCTTCTTAGGCTTCCAGAATATTGCTTTCCTAGTTTTGGCTCTTTAAACTAAGCAACTGAACAGTGCAACCTAGTGTTATATCATTCCCATTGTTCCGAATGTACCATACTGCCAAATATCTCCATATACAAACCGTGTTAACCCCTAAAGGAAAGCTTCTATAATCAAGCCTGACATCCTCTGTAGATCTGCACATTTCTTGCTCCCGTTCAATGATGTCACAGAATAAAAGATTGCCAACAGCAAGGTAGGCCACTATCAAGCTTATATTACCAACGCTATCAACGATCTGTGTGTGTATGATTACTACTGGACAGTATTCCAACCTCATGAAATTTTATGCGTTGAAGGCATCAGTGATGTCTTATTTGATCATGATACACAAACTACTTGTGTCAGAACAACCTTGGCCCTTCATGCCTAGAAAGAACTAGCATGTCCAGAGAAAAAAAAAGTACTGTACATGCAGAAAAAGTGTACTGTATGTATCTTTAAACACAGAACACTGTTTTGCATCATCATGATGGAAACACAACAAAATAGGTCACCAATTAAGCTAAGTTATTACACTAATGACTGCCTATAGATCAGCAGACAGCCTGACATTATGTCACTTACTTATACCAAGCATTTTGACACACCCCATACTACATTTATGAAAAAACTGTTCACTTAGTATCAAAGCGGTGTTAAGTCCAGTTGACAATTATCCTTCCGCTTTAACAGTAATAGTCTGTTGATTGTACTGGCTTGCCTACAATCAGGTGTCAAAATAGCGTGCAAGAATTGGCGTAGAGCAGCACACCAGAGCCATGCGTAAAATAGAATTGTAATTTATGAGCCTAGACAAAGTGAAAAGTCAATCAAAAGTGAAGTTTCAAACAAATGGCATCCTGCCTCAAGAGTTCTCTCCCAGAAGAGGACATTTAAATCAGTTCTGCTGCTTGTGTACTTGTATGCACGCAACTTCATCAGCATGCTAGTTTAGAGTTGCCCAGATTGGAAAGCATCTTGGATGCCTATGTCTGTATCACTTCTGTCAATCAATATCTTGTAACAGGGACTGAAGAAATCTGAGTAATTGCTTATGCAAAAAACAAACCAAAAATGAATAGTTCCTTTTCTATACACAGAACTTAATTGCACTTTGAGTCATTTGAAAACTGACAATTTTAAAAAAATATTTACAATACTTTTGCATCTGGTGCTAGGAAGTTAGTTTTGATAGTAACCTATGAAACTCGTAAGTTTGTTGGTTTTATATGACTTAAGTCTTCATAGGTTGATTCTTGGTTCCCCAAGAATGCATTCAGTCCCTGCTGACTTTACTGCTCTGAAAGAGGAATATAGGTTTTTCAGCCAGGTGATATCTACAATTGGACCTTGAGGTTTTCCAGGTTCATTTGAGAGCTCAATAAAGAAACACTTCCAAGACATACAGGGTTTTCAGTCAGGGGACCAGTAAAGGCTGTTCTGCTGCAGTGGATCTAGACTGCATGAATGCCCGAACAAATCCCCCAAATTTGTTTTGTTTGGAAAGAACAGATTTGCTCAGAATAAGGCTTTCCAAATTCTCAAGGAGACTTATTGAGACCTGTGGCATGGTTCACCATCACAACCTGTTTGCTGCAACAGGTGAGCTCTGGTACGAAAGCCCCATTTTGCAATCTAATTTATTTATTTCTAGGTATGTCATAGAAATAGATAATGATTTCTCATTTCTCATTGGTTTTATCAAGGCTTTGTCTCCAGATTGGTCTTTTTAGCCTATCCTTCACTTTCTGCAGATATTTTGCTATTGCCTGTGGTCTCTATACATAATATGTGATTTGTTCAGATTGGTACGTGAATGGTTTAGTTTAGGGAGGTCAACTTCTAGGTGAGCATTTGTCATTCCTTTGTACCAGTTGGCCAACATTGTCATCCTAGCTGATTATGCTGTTAGCTAGACAGTGGCAACAGATGTTATTCCTGACATTACTTAGTCTTAATAAACTTTGTGAAGGTGCACAGCCGTGAATTGCCAGCCTTGCCTTCTTCCAGGAGCTGCTGCAATGTGAAAGAACTGACCGATATGGAACAAAGTTTCCTGCTATTTCCTTTGCTCGTAATCAGAAAGTCAAATTCTTTGCCACGCCTGGGAAGCCACTTGGCTTCAGCAGAAAAAAAGAGCAGCAGCTGCAGCAATGTTCTGTGGATAGAGGACAGTAAATAAATGTTTTTTATTTTTTTCTGTCCTCTCCAATTTTTCAATTAGAAGACAAGTACTCTTTTATTTTCCTTCATCCTGCCTAGTATATCCCCTTTTCCCCATTGTACCACAGTAAGCCAATTGAGCAAAATGCAACTGTTGCCAGCATTTTGCTCCTCACGTGCTTGCTTTCTTCTCTTTTCAATTTAGCAGCTAATCTAAGGGGTAGTCCCAGTTTCCTATTTTTAATTGAATAGACTACTTGGAGTGGAACCCTTGGGCACAACAGAGGTCAGTTTTTGACCCTGAAAGGTATCCAGCACGTACTGCTATTGGCATGTTAACCCCAGTTAGAGCCAGTTGCTCCCTAAGACATTCAGCAATTGGGAGACCATTCAGGACCCGTGGAGCCACTTAGTCTTCCACATTCCCTCCAGGGTCTCAGCTGCTGTTTCTAAAGACAGAAACGCAGAAGGACTTCAGCTTCCAAGTCTTTCTAGTCCTTAGCCCCTTTGCCAATACTCGTACCCAAGGCTGAAGACATCATCTGTGCATGCTTGCATTCTGGGCTGTTCAGTTTCTACACAAAGCAAGTTTATAGATCACATGCTCAGCATGGCTTAAGCCGTATCCCTACCTCTCAGTTCTCACAGAGGGGGAGCAGGTAATGTGGGACAGGAGCTGTATTCTAGTTGGCAGCACTCCCAGGACGGGCCGACAAACTTCTAGACCTTAGCATAATTGTAGGACACAAGCTATTTTTTGCATTTTGCTAATATGATTCTGCCCTTTGGTGCAGGTTAATAACCCAAAATAATTCTTTTACAGGTAGAAGGCTACATCCAGTCATTCCAGTTGTCATTGTTATTAGTGCATAACCTTGAAGTTTCACCAATTGTCTCTTTCATATCGATAAAAGGTGGGAAATGACTTTTTGACAGTAAATCTCTAGCAATGGAACAGCCAGATCATGAGCGAGAGGGATGCAATAGATACCAATTTCAGTTCTTTTACTAAGCTAATGCTTTTTTTTTTTTACCTAAGCCCTAAAATTTAAATTATCAATGCTTCTTAGTGAAAGACTTCATATTGGGTCTAAAGAAGCAATTACTTGAAATTTTGCTCTTCAAATTATATGCCTAAATTTCTTTGTTATTTACTGCTTTCACCAAATAGAAGTATTTCCTGCATGACACCTACCAACTGTATTGGCCCAGGTTTCCCTTAGACTTACACACTGTCCTGGTTTGAGGTAAAATAGAACTGATTTTTCTGATTAGTAATTTTACCTTTTAGCTAAGCTTGTTCTAGCTGCTGAAATTATTCAGACAGTGTTCGCTCTCAGAGTGGTAAGACCCATGTTGACGCCAAGGAATGATATGCAGAGAGGTTCTTGCTTACACTTATTGCTATAACACCCAAGGGCAGATAACTCTGTTATTTGCCCCGTCCAATGGGGTCAGAAGCAGAAAAGCGCAGAGGGGTCTCACCCACGGGGAGGAGCAGAAAGGACAGGTGACCCAAACCTGACCAGCAGGGTATTCCATCTCATCTGCCTCATGCTCAGTATAAAAGCTGAGGGATCAAAGGGTCAGCCCTCTTTCTTCAATGGCCAACAACTGAGGAGGACTCTTGTCTGTTCGTCTGCCTTTGATCCCGATCCTGAAACCACTTTCTGAATCCAGTTCCTGTCCGTCACAGAGTCCAGCCTGGGACTTCCCCAGTGCCAGCTGGTGACGTGATCATCATCCTGGGAGCTTGATAAGGTTTTGTATATATTTTATTATTTCCTTTTTATTATTTTATTAGTAGTATTTTCATTAAAGTAGTTTAGTTCCTTCTAAACTCATAAGTCTCTTTCTCTCCCTTCTCTCCTTGAAGAGAGAGATGGAGGAGAGCATCTGTCATTCACCTCAATGGCCAGTCTGGCCCAAACCACAACACACACTTGTCCAATAGGTTTGGAAATTTGCACAACTTTTAAGAAGTTTTTGATTTGTCATGTCTGCATGGGCTTTACAAAGGTGCCTTCCATAAGAACTACAGCAGCTCGTGTGACGACTTGTCTTTGCGGCATGCACTGAAGATTAGGTCTAAATTGTGTCCTCTAGCCAAATATGGAATTTTAGCATCTTCATCACACTGTGGAGACTACATGATAAACAACCTTATCATTATAAAAGCAACTTTTCCATGCTTGGGTATTTCAGCTAACATGTTTCTTCAAGCTCCGTCTGCTCATTTAGAACATTCTTCATAGATTTTGATTGCCGGGATGAGCCATGAATCAATACCACTGCTATCACAACCTTCCCCTACATTTTGTCAGAAAAAAAGCCATTCTTTTTGAACTTGCTGCAATACATAACTACATTTTCTTACTTTACTGGCATTCCATACATGTCTGTTGTGTGGAATTTGATTACTTTGAATTATTGTCTATTTCTGCTGTTGACTACAGTGACTGACTTCTAAGCTTCTGTAGTAATTAAAAGTCAGGTCTAACAACATTGTGATATAAAAATTATTGTTGTGCTACAGGAGAGGAGCAAATCCAGTCAGCCATCTCGGGGGTGATACTAGTTTTATTAAAGTTTTGGTTCACCTAAAAGTAATAAATTCTGGTTTAACTGATTGCCCTTTTTAGTAGGGTAAATATCAAAAGGTATTGCACAGGTTTGACAAATCTATCGTACCACAAAAATATTTTCTTTCTTACAAATGCAGATAATGTTAGTCTGTAAAAAGCTAGAATTGTGAGACCTGTGGGAAATGATCTACTATGATGCTATTTTCACAAACAAGTGTCACCCCATGACAAACTAGGGCCCAGATCGACTTTCATGACAAAATTGCAGTACAAAATACTTTAGTTATCTTATTCATTATTTCCTTTTTTTTTTTCACTGGCTTAACTTTTGTCATATTTCATAGCATGCAAGGGAGTTAGCATGTGGCTTTATCCTTTTGAGGTAAAAAATAATTGTATTTCCAATAATTTCACTCCATATGAACATCTACTGCAAGGATTATAATTACTCACAAGCTCTCAAATTCTGTGCATCACTGTAGGTTTCATCTGTTATATCTTCTGCTGTATTTGATAAATGTACTACTATTTAACACAACCATTCTGTTTTAAATCTGTTACATATAACGTTCAAAGATAGAAATACTTATACTGCCTTTTCAAAACATCTGGTGGACATTTTTAGGGGTTTTCCCTAAATATGGTATCAAACCCAACAATGAAGGATTCTAAATAATTTCATATATGTGTTAATGAAGATTTGTATACAAGGGGTTTCTCTGAAATATACTCCTTATTTTTTTTACTAAAGTGAGAGTAATCAAGTCTTTGCTCCTTTTATGCCATTTTTTCTATACTAGCTTTAAGCCATCAGTTCTCTCCAACTGTGATTGCTTTGGCAGGATTAAAATCGAGTTTCCTCCTTTATCATACATAATGAAATAAGTTAACTCCTTCATCGTTCATTCATGAGGCAAATACATTCCTTATAGTATATTTAGATACATTTTTGTTTGCGATGGAGTCACCAACAGTATTTTTATTTCTAAATGATATTCAGGAAATACTTACATCTTATCAACATGTTCATATATCTTAGAGTATTAATATCTTCACATATCGTAAGATATTTAGATTATTTAAAACTAGGTAATAAACCATTCAGTGAAAAACTGAATATTGCAAACATCCCAAAGAATGAAATTTTGCTTGAATTAATATCGAGCTTTTGTGAACAAGGCCAGTCAGAAGACCATGGAGAGGCAAAACAAAACTACTCTTCCAGAAGTGTTACCAGTGGAGGAATGCGGTGGCAGCTGAAACTGAAGACCAGCAGTGGAGACGCAGAACTGCTTCAGAAGACTGTCAGCAGGCTTTGCATACTGCGATTTCTGAATGAATTGAGAGAGTGGATGGGAAAGGAGGTGGAGAGAAAGGGTGGTTTGCTGTGGCCGGGATAAACATGCAACTAACTGATATTCATGTTTTCCATAAAATGAAGAGTTATAAATGATGGAATTGTTTGTTTTTTTCAGTGACAGGTCACTTTCATATGAAATTGTGAGCAGGATGATTACAATGGAAGATTTCTTCTCTATTCTCTGAACACAAGCCATGTGCCATAATGAATGAAAATGCTGATCTGAAGTGTAGTCCCCGTCTTGTTTCAGAGAGCAATAGATACCAAATGCTACAGAGAAATAAGACAATAGTTTTAACAATATTGGAAGTTTCTTTTTGGCCTCATACTGCTGTCGTAAATCCTAAACCACAAGTATTGCTATCTTTTAACGTATATGTACATTGTGACTCTTGTAACTGTAGGTGATAAAAGTTAATTGGAAAACTAAGTGGGAAAAGGTGGAATCTTTGATTAGACAAGCTGGTACAACTGGAAAAGCCAGACAAGCTTTTAGACACGCACGTTCTTCAAACAAGCTGAAGTAGTCTTGTATGCCTTAACATTTTTATGCTAGCAACATTAATTGAGTTTAAAAGACTTTCCTTCTCACTAGAAATTTAGTTTCTCTTACATCCTCAGAATATCATGGCTACAAAAATCTTATTTTAATATGTTATGAGGTCTATAAATTGTTTGTTTTGTTTGGTTTTGGACATATTGCTTTGTTACTAAATAGGTAATTTCTTTTCCCTTTCGCATTAAAGAAAACAGTAGAGGTACGAGTCCTTCTTATTCTCTCTGTTCCATTTACCAAATTAAACTTTGACCACGTTTGCAGTTATCATTCTCTGTATATTAAATGGTCTTAATTTTTTACATGCATTCTTGTGTGTATGGTTTTAGGCTTCTAAACATTTTGTTGATTTTTTGGGGGACTCTGTTGCTCCTTTATCTTTTTGTATCAGACAGTGTGCTAAAAGCTGAACATATTTCATAGTTCATCTCAAGCTGAGGGTTTCCAATGTATCTATGCAATAGTATTATAAATTCTAGCATTAGTGTTATATAAATTGGTGGCCTAATCTTACTTTAGTCTGACCTATGTATTGTGTCAATCCATCTAAAAAGTTCATGTAACAAATACATTTGTTGCACCTTTATAATATCCTTATCTTATACTTGCACAAAAATAGGGATTTATTACATTGTTTGGTGGAGGAATAAATGTTTTACATCTTCATAACGTTGGGGTTTTTTTAGTTGTGATATGATAATACAAACAAAGTAAGAAAGCTTAGAAATAAATAAAATAAAAAAATAGAACTAATTTGATTAGAAGTGTGGGCATAAGTCTGTACTTCTACAAACATAAAGTTTGGGAAAAGCTTGAACAAATAAGCATAAGCAGTGAAACAGATTTATTTCTCCCTGCCTTTGCCATGTGTTCTAAATTGGATGACCTCTTAAGGTGCCTTCCAGACCTGTGATTTTACAGAATGAAATGCATCACTAAAATGTTTAGACCTCCTTGCACATGCACTAATCTAAGTAATTTAGTCTCTCTCTTTCAAATCGCTAATAAATTGAGTAGATAATGGGGGTCTTAGTATAGCCTTTCCTCATTCGAATCAAATACCAACACAACAGAAGTTGAATGGTGACTCCTCTTATTTTTTCTCTTCTCTTCCTCAGTTTACCTTTTTCTAACTGCCCCTCACTCTGTGACTTGTTTCTTTTCTCCTTCAAAGGAATTTATCTAAGAATTTTTTTTCACATGGAAAATAATACTGCATGTGATAACAATCAATTTATACAGTATTTTTTATATCAGCATAATTCCTTTCATAAAAGCAGAATATTTTCTTCACTTTAGGTTGCTTTGGCAGGAGTTTTAACTACATTGAAAAGGCTTCTTTTAATCTAAAACAATCATAGCCATGCAAAGATTTATGCCGTTTTAATGGCTGCATGTTGATTTAACAATATCAGTATAAAATGTATAGTGATGTAACTGTTCCTATAGAAACAGTCAGATATTTCAACGTAGACAGAAGCTTTCTCTGTTATATGATTATTTGGATCATCTAGCTTTAGAAAGCTAGTCATACCTGAGAACCAGTATATGACTGTATGTGTTTTCATTAATTTTAAATAAATAGATATTTCAGTAGACCATTGTGNAAAAAAAAAAAAAAAACCAAACAAGGAACAACCAAAAAAAACCAAAACAAACAAACAAAAAACCCCAAATCAAAAGAAAAATCCCCCAACCTCTAGATTCCTTGTGAGAATCAATAAGACCCTTGCAAAAGGGTAAAATGAAGCTTTGAAAAATCAAGCTTTGGCTATAAGTAAATCCAAATAGCGTACATTTAGGTCCATTCAAAGTCCATTGCAAATTTTAGTGCTCTTCTAGATCTGTTTCACAGTGAGCTGTGCTGTTTATTTTTCTGTCTTAACGGTTGAGTAATAGTTTTCCATCAATTGTATATGTGCTACCAGACCCTCTGCCTAAATCCTATGAGGCAAGGAACCTTCTAAGCTGGATGCACGCTTCCCAGCCAAAAATCCCTCTGTATAAGTTGTGTTTCTATGTCCTCCAGCCCATGGCTCTTCAAGCTTTGTAAAGTGAAGGATCATCTTTTTTGTTTTTTTTTAATAAAATCCATGGACAGGCTTATGAAGATACTATACTGGTCTTCACTTAAAACCAAATTAAATTAGTTTAAACTTCATATATCATTTTAATACTTTACTTTTGTCCCATTTTATTGCCTGCTTGCCTGGGAATCTGTGCATAGTCTCTTCAGATTTTGTTATTATTTTGCATTTCTGCAATAGATAGATTTCAGACTATCTTCTGATGCCTTGTGATCTTCTTGCTAAAAGTTGAGAGCCGCTGATCTGCAAGGACTCTTGTCATCAGTGAAGAGAGGCTGAGGAAGGCTCTGTGGGTTGTCCACTCTCGAGGCACTGAGGAGACAATGAGTCTGGAGCCATCACGGTGGCTTCACAGACACCTTTGTCTTTCTCTAGTGAGCTGCCATATTTGAGAGCAAGCCGAAAAAAAGATGTCTAAAGAGGTCCAAAAATAATCTGTCCTGAATGTGTAAAGATTTCCTTCCTTTGCTGCCTCTTCTTTAGGTCATAAGAGCGCCACATGAAGAGGTGATCTTGCTCACTGATTACTATTAATATTTGAACAGGTTTTTCTTTGCTGAGTTAGCAGCTGTCAGAATCTACTCCTTGGTGAGTTTTTAATTAATGATATCTGAGTCATAGTAGAGCTAGGTGACATCTGATAAGGTATAGATCAAATGAACGTGTAAAAGTTCCAGGCAGAGGCAATTTCTACCAGTTAATAAAAGATCCCAGAGATGGATCTTTTATTGACACCATAGAGACCTTGTCCTGTAACACTTAAGTCAGTACTTTCTCTCATGGCCAGAAGAGAGGCACTGTCAGCTTAATAATACAGAGTAAAGGTGTCCTTGCGTTAGTCTCATGTGGGTGCAATACCACTAAGCAATTGATGGCAACAGGGAAGAGCTCAGCCACTCTCAGTGTGAAATGGAAACGCCCTGGCAAACAAGTCCACGCTTCTCTCGTAGCAAAGAAGTGCTTTCTCACGACAGGTACCTAGCCAACTGACATTGCATGGTAAGGACCCTTCCAGAACAAATACCTGTCTTCTTTTCACATTCCCTGTGATGAAAAGCCATGCACACTTCCAGAAATAAAATGTGGGGAGGCAAAACTCAAAAGCTGGTGTCAAAGCCTACAAGCAGCTAAGTTGTGCTGACTTGACCAACTATTAAGTTTCCCCCCTAGGTTCCCAACTTTCTGCAACTGATCTACTTCAGGTGCTTTACGAGGCGTAGGATACTTTACCTCCTCACTATACCTGTGAGGCAGGTCAAGGTCATGGTGTGGGCTGATCCCTTGTTTTCTACAAGTTCAGGACTTGCAGGAGGGCTCTGCTGTGTGATAGCACTACCGGACAGCTGGACAGGGGATGGCCTTGCCATTTTAAAAGTTAGACCCCAACCTTAAGAAGAGTTTAGTGTCCTTAGCTCTCAATAACTTATGGCATGTGAGCTGAAATATGTAACAGGGTGAGTGGTGCTGCTTCACTTTTTGTTAAGAATTAATAGTAGGATGCTCCAATGTTTCTTAGGTTTAATGATGGGACCACAAGTGATGATCTGAATTGCAGATGGTAATGGTTCCTTCCTCTCTGATTTGGCTTTGATAGTTCCTTTGATGTAGAAGAGCTGTGAGCTTAATTTGCGTAACATTACTCCCACTCCTATCAGTCTGTTGATGAGCTATCTTTATTAAATTTTTCACCATTTCGGGATTATTTACATATTTCCTGATTTTATAATGAGATCCTGTTTTACTACACAGGGAGCCTACTGATGAACATCTGGTACCTTATGAGTTTTGATACCCTTAGCATGGTATTTAAAATTTTGCTCCTGTTACGAATTATTCCACTCCATCAGAATTTACTACCATTCTTAATTGACGTGCAATGTCTTGTCAGGGAAATGGCAACTGGAGGTGATAAAATGAGTAGCAGGATAAAAATTATGAACAAGTTAAATTTGTGGTTTTGCCTTTTATTAATATGAACATATGGGATATTTTCAAAATAAAAATGTGAAAATAAATGTTTGTGTTATTACAAATTCTCTTCTAAGTTATAATGCTCTCTTTTATTCTAACACCAGCTTCCTTCCTCTCTTACTTTTCTATAGCAGAATGTCTTCTGGAAAAAAGATTTCTTACTGCTGAGCATAAGAGGGAAGATCTGTTTTCACAGATCCCTTGAATATAAGGAAGAACCAACTTTTGGCCAGAAAAACAGATTAAGATTTTTGAAACTCTGTTAACCATGAAATGCACACTTATTATTCTTATTTTCATTACTTGATAGTTATAATAGTTAATGTTTTTATTGGGAATGCCATGTGACATCAATCACTTCCCAGTTTCCAACACTTTTTTCTCTTATCCTCTAGGATTTTTTTCATATTTGGTTTTAGGCAGCACAGTCAGAAAGAGAAAAAAAATCCAGATTTGCAAACCTAAGAAAGATTTCCTTCAAAATTGGTTTTCTTCAGAGTCAGTTCATGAGATGGAGTCTAATTAATTGCCCAAAAGAAACAAACAGTCCTAGGAGCTGTTTGAATCTGGTTTGCAGTGGTCCCCCAAGCACATCCCTGGGACTGGAGAGAGGGGAGGTGCTAGTGCACCCAAGACCGAGGTCTAGTACTGGTTACATTTTGAGGCTTCCACTATGATTCCACTAGCAATGACAGCATTACTTGTTCAATATGCAGCCTATTAAAAATACTTACCCACGAGAAAGAGCTTATTTGGCT
This sequence comes from Ibidorhyncha struthersii, assembly GCA_013398815.1. Taxonomy (NCBI): domain Eukaryota; kingdom Metazoa; phylum Chordata; class Aves; order Charadriiformes; family Charadriidae; genus Ibidorhyncha; species Ibidorhyncha struthersii. The sequence continues at coordinate 17,846 of VZSZ01004781.1, read as the reverse complement.
ACAGATATACACAGGCATTAAAGATCCTGGACAAAAGATCCCACAAAGATCCTGGACAGCAGCATCAAAGAGCTGCAAGCTTTTGGTTGTTTTTTTTATTGGAGGGGGAAAGGAGAGGGGGGCAAAGACCATGTTACAGACCAGTCTCTGGCTTGCAAAGAACTATTTTTCTACCAAGCAACTTTTGTAACTTTATTTCACAGCTTGCCAACTTGCCCATCCTTTAAATCAGAGTATCTTGATGCCCGTGAAAGTCCAGGAGTGCCCATTACTAATGAGGTTCTTGCTCGAAATAATGTACTGGACTGTGAAATTCAAAAAAATCTGCTCTTTTTTTTCCATCTTAAAGAGCAGCCCCTTAAAGCAGAGTTTACTGAATAATGCAAGGTATTCTAGGAATTAAGTGTGCAGGGTTAAATCAAACATTAAAGAATTACGCCACTAGCTTGTTCTTAACATGTCTGCTTTGTAATCTGTAGAACATGTCCATGTACAAGAGAAAAGCAATTTATCTGAATCTCTAGACACTACAATCATTTAGCCTATGGGATTTATTTTGATTGGGAATATCTCTTCATTTGCCTCTCCTAGTGTAACCATTAATTTACAATTTGAGTTATAATATGTGGTTAAACATTAACGTTACAAATAATTTGTACGTATCTACAAGGTCTATAATAGACAGCAGGTTCTGTAATTACAAATAAGGCACTATATATAGTAATGTAATATATTTTAAAATGCAATGCCTTTCAGATTGTGCTTTTCCTTCTTTTAAAAGAACGTTGGGAATTTTGAAGGGTACACGGAGAGGATCACTTTTCATTTGATGAATTGAGTTTATAATAAAATGGCCCCAAAGACCAAATAAAAAATATCTGAGATGGCAGAAGGCAGGATATTAGCGTATTGATATCATCTGGATAATAATACAATATGTTCCTGAACTTAGACGTTTCCAGAAACTTTGCAAACTAAAATGACTATGTTTTTCAGGTATCAAAAAGTTATGAAGTACATTTTATAGTTTAAAAGGTGTACTTAAAAATAGGTGATATATGCACACAGGCACTTGTGGCTGCATTTCCCTGATGAAGCTGCAGAGTGGATCCATAAAGACTGTCTCCCTGAGAAACTTTTCTCTACAAGGAATAAGTGGGCCTTAAGACTCCTGTGGTAGCTCCATACCTCACGATGCAGGAGGCAATGATGCAAAAAAACAAAGACCGACTGCAGTGTATAAACATCTCGGCTGTCCTCAGATGCCAGAACAGCCCTTGAGGCAGCATGTAGCTCGTGTTGGTGGCTACATCAATACAACAAATAAGAAGGCATAAAGTTCCTCTGCGTCACCTTTGCCCTCTTCTTACACCCTCAGGCCAAGCACAAGTCCAAATTTGTTGCTGCCACAGGTTTGCATTGTGGCTGAGCTCTTTAATACTTTGCATGTTCCAGAAACCTCCCTCTTTTCACTGTTCTCAAGGGTTAATTCAATAAACAAAACACAATAAAAGCCACTGAAAAGTAGCTCCGGCTCCAGCAGGAAGGAAGCTGGCTTGCTGCTCCTTGGTTTCCCATGCTGCCAGTGTAATAAATTGCCATTTTCAACAAGCTGGCTACAGCTGGCTTAGAATTTCACTTTCCTTTCTTCTTTTTTTTTTTTTTTTTTTAATTTCTAAGTATAATTAAGGATTAATACCTCAGTCCTAAAAGCATGAGCCCTTGTCATGGGAGGAGGAGGGGGCAGAAGAGTTTCACTGCTGGTGCACTCATGTTGGGAGGATGCCCCCTTGAAAGTGTCATCCATCTTGGGTGATCACTGCGGGGTGGAGTAAAACACCCATCCTAAGCAAACTGGTTACAAAATTTCCTTTAATGTCTGTAAGGACAGGAATCTGACTTTTTAATTTACTAGGAAACCTGATGGGTATTTATAAAACTGCTAACAATACCTAATACCAGCTTTTTTCATGCTTCCCAGCTCCTTTGCTCTACCCACCGCTTAAGCTTGTGTATAGGAAGAACTTTTATCACTTTCCTCATGTATCTTATTCACCTTCATAAGGCTATGCTTTCCCTCTTTGTTTTTCTCTACGCACTTTATACTTTGTACTGTTCAGTTGGCTTTCTGAACAGCTAGGTGCTCTAAAAAATGTATGTGTTGTATTGAAATATGTTTTTCCATAACCTAAATTGCACTGGTCACCCCATGGACTGTGCTAAATCGCCAATGACTGTCTAAATTTTAATGAAAAATTATTTCATGACAATAGTTGAGCTATCACTTAATTTCTTTTAGATGGCAGCTTTATTTTTATGTTGATTTTTCTGGGTGTGGCTATACGAATGAAATGCATGACAATGAAGAAAATGACACTGATTTGTGCTTGAACCTTCCAGAACACTGAATAAATACAGTTTGTATGACGTTTCTCTTCAGCTCTGTATTAATGCACACAGGCCTGACCTGAGGATGCAAATTCTATAAGGGGGTAATTTTTGAAAGCAGTATTTTAACTTCTAGTCAAATACCTAATTGTTCCCAGGACATTTTAAATTATGTTTTAAAAGTCACAAGCTAAATTCATGTTCTTTGTGCTGAAAGGGCCTGTTCCTTTATTCAGCAGATTTTTATACAATATAGAAGAGCAGTGTCTGCACAGTATTTGAAAGTTAGGCCTTTGTTTTTCCAAATATTATGTGCCTCTGGGACAGGAAGAAAGCCTGCGCAACAGGTTTCTGCACCCTTGCCGACATGTTCAGACAAATTATCTTGTCATGACGAGTTTTGCTTGGTCTTCCTGAGGGGAGGCAGAGGGGTGTGGAGTGCCATAATGCTGCCTCACTTTTTCTCAGTGGCTGTCTTTGATTCGTAGCTACCTGAATGGATTTTTCTTTACACACGTGATGCCCCCCCTCCAATCTCTGCGCTTGCATAGACTTCATGTAACGTAAGCCTACATCCTTCTCCTTGCAGTAGGTACAGCCAAAACAGACAGCTGTTTAGATCTCCCTGGCAGAGTGTCCCATCGGTCTCACCCACACTGGATGGACATACATGGTCTCCTGGCTGTCAGGCCCATCTGTCAGGATGGCGTGGTGCCCATCCTCAGCCTTGTGAGATAGATTCACTGCAACCATGGGGTTTAGGCGTTCTATACAGCGCGGCAAACAGTGTCTATTGCATGGCAAATAACACCTTTGGGCTATTTGCAGTACCATATGTTTATTTAGGGTATATGTGTTATGTAGATGCATGTCATGGGATATGTGGATACAAAAGACACGAGTCAAAATATTTGCACCTGGAAGCATGAAATTAGACTCCCAAGTGTGCACGTCTGCATGTGTATACGTATATATATATAGGTATGTGTATGCATCCTGTTTTTCAAAGAGCAGAATACACTGCAGTCCCCTGTATAGAAACTGACATAAACTCTAACTTCCTGAAAGTCAAACCATTTTAAAATACAGACTTGAGAGACACCCAGCATGATGTTCTTTAGCAAGAAGTTCTCCTTTAGCCTCCTCATTTTATAAATCTTGGTTATTTCTTATACCGCTCTGAATAAGACAATGCCACCTGGAAGTGAGACTTTGAAGAAACAGGCTTAGTCTCCTAAGCGCAGTCAGATGATGAGCAGACATGTATGGAAAGCACTGCGTGTACTTGCTGCGGAATTCTCTCCAGAACATCGCTTCACAAGCGCACAGGCATATTCACGTTATCTTTTTCAAATAATGGACTGTGGGGCTCCTGCAAACTCTCTCTTCAGAGTTTTGTGTACAGCTGCTCTCTGTGCACTCTCGGTGTGAGGTCTTCTGACTTCTCGCTCTGTGTGAGGGTGGGTTAACACTCGGTGGAAACGTGGGCTCAGTGATGGCAGTGTGCTGGCAGCAGAGCAGCAGGAGGTCCTGCTTACATCCACAGGGCCAAACAAAGGTCCCTTTGTGGGAGCGCAGCAGCTTCAGAATACACAGTTTGTCATCAGCAATTATCTGGGTGTCATAACTGAAGATCTGCCACAGCACCCACAATCCCGAAACACAGTGCCTCTGTCATGTAGGGTTTTTCTTTTTATTCATTATAACACTAAATTCTCTTTGTAGCAATCTAAGAGGCTCTATACACCACCACATATAATGGACATACAAAGTTCCCCAAGGACTATTAACTGTTGGAAGGATGTAAAAGAGCAACAGAGTAAATGAAAACCCATCGCGTATATCTTTCTGTGTATTTATGGTTAGACCTCATAGAATTGTGTGAATTCCCTATTGTTTTAAAGAGTCCCTTTTGAAACACAGAGGCCCATTTATAGCCTCAGAGTTCATTAGAGACTATTTCTGAATAGAGGAGAACTACAGTTGGTCACTGGTACTATTTTCAAAATTTTCTCTTTTCCAACATTCATTTAAAAGAAGAGATTTATTCATTTATTCGGTCAAATTCACCAGGGATAGCTGCACAGGAGAAGGGACTGAAAGCTCCAATTCACTTTAATTTGTCCGTTTGCTTACACTCTGTATTGGAATGCAGCAGCAAACAGCCAGAAGTTTTTTTATTCATGAACATACTCTTTGAACTAAGCACATTTGAAAATACATATTTAGTTCTGTAACCATGAATATAGGTTCTGGCTCCAGTAAAAAACAGGCAATGAACTCTGTCATAAAAGCACTGCAGAATTAAGTTCTTTGTGGGCCTCAGTGTGGCCAGAAGTGGAAATATAAAATCCTGTGATTCACACCGTGGAGGTGTTGACTATGTCCTCTTCGACACAGCCCCTTGGGCTCTGCTCAGAGCTTGCTGTCGGACTGGACTGTTGCGATGGGCCCAACATTAAGCAAATACTAAGCCTCAGTGAATTCAGTGAATTCAGTCAGGGCTGGTGCTTAAATGTTGTGCTGATTCATGCCATGAGAGGGCTAGCAATCCAAAGAAACAAACACAGAAAAATAAGAAAACAGGGAAGAACAAACATTCAGCAGAAAACTGCAGTAGTTACCACACCTAATAACACCGGCTCTGCCTATAGCCAAAGGAATGACAGAAATACTTCCTATGGCGTTGCTGTGGCAGGGCAAAACTTTGTCCACAAATTCAACATATAGCCAAAACCCAGGAAAACTGTAGATTCCAGTTCATACCTCTGGGATACCACCTATATTCTCCACTCAGAGATCCCCAGGTAATCTGGAGAAGACGTGGGGTTTTGCCTCCATTTGCAAGGCTCAAGGTGCCGCAGCTGCTGTACGAAACTTCTCAACTCCAGCTTGGCCCTAAGCCATGGCTTGGCTGCGTGGCAGTCCACTTGCTACAGCTCTGGGGCAAAATTGCTCATCCTGAGCTGAGTCGATGCCTGCACGTCCTCATCCTGCCCCCGCGCATCAGGCAGGGCCCTCCTGAGCGCTCCTTTACCCACCATGGGTTAGGAACTAGCCAAGCCCCTACTTGGTGTGTGATCAAGTGGGTCCTTCTGGCCCCAGAACAGATTGCAAACTGGACCAACTCTACATTTATTTGCATAAGTCCATGGGTGAACCATCAGCAATGACCTCTTAACAAAGGAAGTTAAGCGTGTGGCTTTTTTAGAGGGCACATGTTTTTTGATAGATCTCGAGTACTATCTATGTATCTATCCATCTATGTATGTATGTATCTGTCTACCTTTCTATCTATCTGTCCATCCATTTAGCTATCTCATAGTTCTAGTTTTGTTTTGTTCCATTTTTTGCAAGCAGAGTAATTGAGTGGTATTTGCTATATGGCATACAAGTATCTGGTCATAATATTTGATACATAATTCTCAGAATGATAGATACGATATCATACTAAAACTAGTAATTATGAATGGAAGCATAATTACAAAATGAGATCCCTGCTTAAATAAATGAGTACTGCTGTACTTAAATTTTTACTTTATTTCAATGTTTTCCTTCAGCCTAGGAAGCCTTCCTGAAATAAAAATGTGTATTGGATATATAGCCCCTTGTCCAGCTTTCCCTTTTTTCTTCAAATTATATTACATGATCTATATTACGTGATATGTGTCCATCTAATTTAACAGCTTAAAGAAATAAGCAAGCCTTCTTAGCTGTGCTTAACCCTGTTAACAATATTGCACAGTCTGTGGAATTACTGTCCCACAGGAATTTTTCTCTGGATTTTAAAATAAAGGCCTTCTTGTACATAAATGAAATATTTGTTGTTGTATAAAGACACAACAATTTCATAAAGATGCAAATTAAATAACCACTTTCCCCTAGTTTAACGTACAGAGAAGGTGGGACAAAAAGTGCCTTTGTACCTGTGTGTCCCCACTGATGTGCCCACATCTCAGTACAAAGTTACTGCTATTAAAAAAAAATCTGCTGCATTCCTCTGCCGCCCAGAAGCCAGCAGAGCCAGGGGAGTGAGCTATGTCATCCTGAAAACCATTTCTGTTTTCCTTTATCAGAAACATCCCCTGTATTTTTGAGCCCTAGAATAAATTACAAGGCTTTAATTACTTAAATCAACCTTTTTTAGTAAAACCTCTTTTTGAAGTGTTTCCGTACCGACTGAGTTCACACAGCCAGATACTTTTTGCTCCCTTACTGTGACATTCTGTTTAAGCCTATGTAGTGAGAGCATTTGTTCCAGGAGGGTTTTTTTTTCCCTTGGTACTGGTGCCAGTTCCCACTCCATACCCACCGACTTCTTTTCCCCATTCAGTCCCCTGAGCTGTTCCAGCCGTCTGTGGAGCCACACGCTGCAGTGGATGGATGGATGGATGGATAAATGAATGAACTGCTTGATGCTTCACGTTGCTATGTCTGCATCGGTGTGGTCCTCAGGAGTAAGCAAAGAGAACAGCATAAGCATAGACCACAGACACCAGTAACAGAAGACATCTGCCATCTCAATATAGTTATTTTTTTCACCCGCTACTTACACTTTTCCCAACATTTTTGATCAGTCATAGCAAAGCATATCTCATAGGCTAAATATTTGTGCATCATATCACTTCAGGATGAGAAGTTCAGGGCGTTATTTATTTACTGCCTTATCTCCCAAATATTGGGGTAATTTTGTGCTTATGTGAAACTAGGTTCCAAGCATAAAATGAGTACAAACTTCTAATTCAGTATTATTCTGGAAGCTTGTATGAGGCAAAACAAATATATAACTGGTAACTTATATGTTCAGTACTTAAGTACTCCTAGCATTTAAGTGCTGTTGTCTGCCCTGAAATCAGATTTTATTTTGGCCTCCTTGGTGTCAGTTCAGAGGTCGCGGCCTCCAAGAAAGCCCAGAAGCATAACCTGAAAATATAGTATTTTTTGACTGCACACTTCCAAGTCTAGGAAGCATCATGAAGGGACAAGAATTAGCCAGCTCAGTCCCTTGTAGATTGATGTACCCGCTTTGCACTTTGCCACAGGCAAGACTGAGTTAATTACATCCATGCAAAGGTATACCTCTCCTGATATATGAGGGCAGAACACATATGCCTAAATTATGTTTAATACAGGTGTGAAAGAGACATTTCTTGCCGGCAGAGTTTGACCATGCATGTGGTATGCATTCCTTCAGAATTAGCTTAGTCGCCTTCCCTGCAACTTGTTGACAGGCTTTGAATTTTAATGGAATAAATATAAATAATTAAGAAGAATTGCTATACAGTGTAACAGGCATGAAGGATGCTGGAAGACAGCAGAAAAAAGAAAAGGTGGCACAGAAAATCATCATTTTCTCATTTTTATCCGAGCTTGACAATTGGGTAAGAAAGAGCCCAACAAAATACCAGTTCCTTTGGACACTGAGACAACCCTTGTGGTGGTAAAAAGGGTAATCTAAATTATGCCATGGACATAAATGAATCAAAGAAGTCATGATTAAGTGTAAGGACTGTAATTTATGGCTACAAGAAATCTGCAGCGCTGATAAAAAAGGTAATAGCAGGTACTGGCAGACAGGGTCAGACAGGGCAGAGCAAGACGATGACGGCCGGGACAGGAGGCGAGGTTGTCCAGGAGTCCTACGTAAAAGCAGCACACCCAGGAAAAATGCAAACTGAGGTGACTTCCTCATTTGATCATCTTTAGAGAATCAGCTTAAAGAAAAGAGCTAAAATAGGTAAGTTTCTTTGATACAGCAAGGATTATTTCAACTTTGGGAAAAAAAATAGCAATGTTACAAAGCTGACCTATGAAATATTCTATATGGGTGGCATTCTTACTCTTTGTTGCTATTGTTTTAAAAGTATCGTGTGAGTGGCTGTAAGCGCCTTTGTGGCATGGCAGATGAGGGCTTGACCCAGCTCTGAAGATGGCAAAATACCTTTTCTTCAGAAACATGGAGTTTCCCGGGATATCCAACTCGAGCTCAGGAAGGTCATGTACTGACCACAGCCTCCAGACGTCTGCAGCAGTCTGAACTCCTCACTGATCCTCCAGCTTCAGTCTTGTCTGCTCATTTTGAATAGAGCTAAAATTAACATATTCTGGGAAGGGAGGGATCATCTCTGGATACACTTATGGACAATTAATTTCGTAATTTTTTTGGGTGGTTTTCGCCCTTCAGCAAATTCACTGAGCTAAGCAGACTACATACATGGAATATACGATCCTCTTATAAAATGAGGAGTTACTGATGGATTTCAGCAGCTTCCAGAATCGGTACCATGAAATGTGAACTTTTCAAGGAAATGTAAAAGGGGAAAAATGATTTGAATATGTACCATCCTGCCAGTTAGTGCAAAGAAAGGTGGTCTCGTTCAGTTAACAACAGCATTTAAGCAGTCAGTGATTTCCTTCCTGTATCCTTTCTCTCAGGTGTTTCTGTTCTGCCTCTAATCAAGATAGTAAAATGCCAGTTACTGTATTTCTCTCTTTTTCACAAAAATCAGTCTCTCAACAGGAATCGTTGGCACATAGATGAATAATTTTAAGTGTATGGATTTAAAAAGTCCACTGGAAAAAAAGTATATTTTAGAATTTAGGCCATTATTTTTTTCTAAATATTAGTTTGTCAGTTAACTTCATTTGCAGTGAGTCACAACGTAGTATCCATTGGTAGCTTGACTTGTATTCTATGTCAGTGTCAACCAATGTTTCTACTCCAATATTCTTGTTAGGCAAATGCTTCCCAGACAGTCATAAATGCTTATATGAATGGTCAGGCATTTTTTCTCACTGTTCCACAATACTGTTTTTAAGTCTGAACTAGAAATACATGTATGATCAGCTGTTCTGTTTTCTCTGTGTTTCTCTTCAGAGAGCAGTCGTGAGAAATTACGGATTTTCTGATAGAAAATTTAACTATTAGAATTTCAGACAATTCTCTTTTTCCTTACTTAATACCCTTAGGGTCTTTCTAAAGGAATCAGTCTACTGTCCGGACAGGTATCTGGAATCACCATAGCCCCTGAATCCATTTTTGCGGCACCTTTTGTACTTTAAAAGAAATATTGAAAATAGTCTGGGCTTTTCTCTCATTGTGAAGGAATTTCTTGCTGTTTGTAATTTCCTGCCATGAAAGATTTCATGCAGATAATAGTTTTCAAAGAATGCAAGTGCTTGCGCAATTTGAGACGATAGCTTACTAGTTTATGTTTCCTGTCCCAGCCAAAGAACAATAAGGAAAGCTTAACAGAAGCCTAGCAAATTTTGGACTGCTTTATCCTTCTGTTGCTGCAAAACAGAAATAGCCCAATGTGATAGAATAGAATTTATATGAACTCGGGCAAAGTAACTTTATTATTTACTGACCTGCTTTCTTAATCTTGCACATTACAGATTCTCAGAATACATCAGATCACTAGTGGGGCCTTATTTAGTGATGGGATTTCTAGCACGGTGCTTCTGGCCAGACTGATGCACAGAGCCACACGACACATGTCACACTTCAAAATAATTCTGTTTTTCAGTATATTTCTATCAGTCACAAACACTGGAATCAGATTTTTAATTGTATGATAAATATACGTATTGTCGGCTTTATCAATGTACTATGGTGTTTTTTTTTCCATATAAAAGTATTTATAAACCCTGTGTTTTTGTATTCAAAGCTCATGTTCCTCTCAGTTTGAGATATTGCTGCCCAGTGAATAATTTCCTATGTGCACTGAGAGAGCAGGCCTACTCCTGGAAAATCAAAGAGAATTATGAAAAGCAATTGCCCATGGATTTCAGTTCTGCATTAGTGTTTCATGTGAGTTATTCATCAGTTCTGCAGCCTTCAATGCTTCATTAATATTCAAGAACATTTAGACAACAAATTATGGCCTCTAAACACTTTATAGAAGATGTTAATATAATCAAACATCTATACTTTATCCCCAGGTTCTATTTTGTGAACATGAAACATACTGTTATATTTATTGGTGTGTTTTATTGTGATTATAGTAATTTCCTAAAGGTATACTGGCATTATTAATACGCGTTTGTATTCCAGCCAAATAAGGAAGATCTTAGTTGGTTAATAATAAGGAATTAATATTATACTTACCAAGACTCAATTTTTATTTTCAAAGCCGTCTTAGTCTAGGGAATAACAAATTATTCAGGTAGAAAAAAAGAAGCGATGTTAATAGCAATGACTATAAGGCAAATTGAAGGAACAAATTACAGATAAAATAGAGGTAAGAATTGCCAATTATTATTCATGTAAGCTTTATTTTGTTATGGTTATGTACTTTGTATCACCAATCCTGAATATGAAAGACTGCTGAAATGTTCACATTAGCAGTAGGGTTTCATACTTACCCAGCTTTCTGAAAAAAAAATAATAAAATCCTAGAGATACAAACTGTAAACAGGTATATACATGATTTTACCTTTTAAGGCAGTGTTTTTATAGATAGCTGTAGAAAAATGTCCTGTGAGTGTGGGAACTACAAATTAACAAATGCTTGATTTCCAATGTGTTTACAGTTTGATGGTGTGGAGCATCTGAGATGTTTTCTTCTCAATGGGAACAATGAAAGACGTGAGGAAGAAAATCTTTCCTTCTCCATTATTTTTTCTCACTTCAACCCTTTTATTTCCTCCCCAAAAGACTTCCCCCCTGTTTCCCAGAAGACATTTTCTGTAAAATTTCCTTTCCCCAGAGGATCTGCCGTCATTAGCCCGTCAGCTTTCCTTTCTTCTGGACCTCGCAGCCTCCTCTCCCCAGGTCCTTCCGCTGCCGTCTCCACACGCTCACTGAAGAGAGAAGTTGTGAGGGAAAATAGGGGAATTTTTCACTCCCTGCGCAGTCCTGGAGGAGCCAGAAAGACATGTGGGACTGCACAGCCAGCCAGCAGGAGTTTCAGTTTGAGCCTGGAAATCTTGTACACGAGGGGAGAAGACAGCAGGAAGCCTGAGTCATTTGTCGAGGGACAAAGCCACCATAGCAGGGGAAACAGCTGCCTTTGGCCGGCTTTCCAGAGGATACGGGAGAAACAGGGGAGGAGCCAACCAGGAGCTAGTCCGAGTCCTAAATAGATTTATTGAAGGGTATGAAAGTTCAGGATTATGAGACCATCCCAGTGGACCTGCCCTAATTGTAGCCTGCGTTTATACTGATTACCATCACACTGGTGGGTGCCGTGATCTGGAACAGAGGCAGGAGTGACATGCACGTCCGCATACTGGGAACTAACAGCTGTTTGCATTCATATTAGGATTTATTCCCCAGACAATCATCCCATCCTTATTTGGAAATGTATTTTATTTTATTTATTTTCTTTTCTAAATCCCTATTTGGAAAGATGTTATGCTCGTTATAGGTGAAAAACTAACTGGTAAGCATAATAAACTGAGTGTGCAACCAGTGCTTTAGAGGAATTTATACATTAAAACTCATTGTTTCTAAACTCACAGAAATTTCCACAGCATTTATCTTTGAGATCATCCACATTTCCCAAAGAAAGCTGTGGGATTAGAGTCTTACCCTTTGCGTTGACTTCTGATACACTCGGGGAATTCAGCGGCCCTGCACCGAGTAAAGCTTTCAGAGGTCTCTGCTCTGCTCGCTGCCGTGCCTATGGCAGCTGCAAGACATGGTCAGTGCAGCTCCGGGGCAGGAGCTCTCCAGTGGCTGCTCCAACCTCCTGCGAGAAGAGGGAGGATGCAGCTTTTGGATCGGGAGACGCAGATGAGCATACCTCAGCACAGACGGATTTTGTACTGTCACAGTCAGAAAAGAGGAGGTATCATAATGCAAACTGGTTTGTGTTACACACACAAAATATTGCAGACCTTGGTGCAGATTAGGCTCTATTAATTTTACAAGGTGTTAATGCAAAATGCGTTAATCCAAACTCTAATTCCCAGTCTGCTAAGACAAGAATTGAATTTACATTCCATAGCCAGACAAGGTGAAGATGGGAACTGTAGGAAAAGGTTTATGAACAACCCAAAGTACATACCAATTTTCAAATTAGTGTTGCATAATCATGCTAAAGCATGCCTGTTCCCTTGATCTTAAGCAACCTCTCCAGGATGGGAATCTTCAGCAACAGCTTCTCAGTGACCTGTGCCTTGCCGATCAAGACCGAAAGCTGATTCACCTCGAGTCTTTTGTAGGTCTCTCAACTTTCTGGTGACCAAGAGAGTCATGTTGGCCCCGTTCCCAAAAGGCATCTGAGAGCTGTCCGGGGGAGGCGAGCTGCATAGCTTCCACTGCCGTCAGAGGCAGGGCAGCATTCCTCTGCTCCCAACCCTCACCCATCTGTCCCCCATCAGCTGGGGAATACCAAAATAAATCGGGAGTGGGCCGATGCAGAAGCAGTGTTACAGAAGGTATGTTCTCCACAGGAAATGTGTAAACAAATATTTGGAAGGCCTAAAAATATGAACAAAGAGACCTCTGTGGCACAACAATGAACCTTAAAAAGTCTACAGCACGTGTTCTTTGCACAGTTGTTAAGTAGCAAAGTCACATTGCTAAATAAATGTAGTTTTAAACAACCAAAGCTGTGGACTCTTCGGCCTGAAGGTAGCATCCTTAATATTAAGTTTTTGGTTTAACATCTTGCTTAAAACTGTGATATTAGATACATTAAAAGTAAATATTGTTCCAAAGCATCCAATGAGAACTTGCTTGGTCTCCTGCGTAATGTTCTCTTTTGGCCTGGCCTTTGTTACTGAAAGAAAATCAGGCTTATGTCTGTAATATTGTTCAAAAAAGTTTTGGAAGCACTGATGGAGTTGACTGTATCTGCCTTGAGCTGTGTCTAGTGCTAAACACTTGAGAATTTCCTACCTCAGCACCAGCAGTCCCTGTCCCTCACTGTACTTGGTCAGTAAAAAGTCTGTAAGAAGCACAATGTAGGGGCAGTGCTACAGCGTTTTTACTTGTCCGGTCTTTAATACCACCATTTCTGCTAATTAAAGCCCACAAGTAACTCATATCCTGTTGCTCCCGCTCCTGCCCGAGACCTTCTGATGTTTATGACTCTTTTCCCTTGAGCTGAATCTCTGCCCAGTGATGTGTCATGAGCAGAGTCCACTCCCATACAGCTGTGCTCCCTTGCCCTGGCCAGAGACATGCATGCAAGGAATGAAGTCACTCCCAGTCATTACTGGTCTCTGTGGCAAACGGCTCTTCATATTTCTCTGGCCCAAACTCTTATTTTACACTATTGCTCTCTGCCGTTGCTATCCAAGCTAGCCCTTTATCTATGCAATTAACGGACCCTTACAATATAATTATTTAATTATCTACTTTGTAAAGTGGTTGTAAGGCGAAAGTGCCCTAAAAGACCAGGTAAATGAGGAGCACAGTTACTCAGCTTTGTTTTTCAAAAGCATTTTCATTTGTCAAGGATGAATTCCCTCCTGTGGCTTTAGTGAATTATCTCCAGTTAAATTCTAAATTTCTGGGGTTTCTTGGGTTTCACTCCAGCCGGTACTTTGTCCTCTTCTCTTCATTCTGATATGACTTTTTTCTCAGCAATGAAGGTCTGAGATTTTAGCGATGGGGTTTGTTTGCATGGTCACAACCACGTAGACATTTAACCATTTTTCCTCTCTTAAAATTTGATACGTCTAAGTTTTTTAAAGGTTCTCTTTAGCAGTTGGAACGCCATTACATGCAGACTCCTATATTCTACATTAGCCATTCCGTCCACCAGACAGTTTTCCTCATTAAAAGCACCTCCACCCCCCACGAACAATACTGTTTGATTTCAGGGCTTCCTCTCATCTTTCTCAGCATGGACACTTCTGGGTCAGTCCTCCAGGCACTTGTCTGCTGCTCCCATTGCTTTACTGCATCTCCTTCCTCCAGCTCTTGGTTCCTCCTTTGCAGAGAACCAGTGAGGAGAGACAGGAGAATGTATTCCCACAGCCCTGCTGCTTCTCTAAATTGTTATCAATGCTCCACACTCCTACCGTGTCAAATTTACTCAGCGTAGCCATCACCCCCACCAAAGGGCATGGGAAAATCAGTCACTTGGTCTCCTGCCTTCAGAAAACTGGAATACATTTTTCATTTGTTGCTTTTTAAAAAGACATCAGATTTTCAACTTCAACAACAGGCTACTTTCCCTTTCTCTTCTTTAAAGTATGTTTCATGAGTTATTTACCTCTGTAAGCCCAAACTTTCTTAACTGAAAATTTCCTGTCTGTTTCTGAGGTTCACCATAACACCTTCTATTTCCACCTGCCACTTCTTGCCCTTTTGATCCATATGGTAATTATAATTTCTCTTTATGATTGTTGCTTGGACCTCCTGCCTTGGTATGTGTCATTTTCCTCAGTATTTATTTTTCCTCCTCTGAGAAATAAATGTACGCTGATTTTTGTTACCTGACAGTCATGCCCAAGGGAATATACTTTTATAATGTATATTTATATATTTACATATGTATTGTTTATGAATATTAATCCATCTGTAAATTATTGATTTAGCTCCAGGTAGAACATAGAATAGTTCTGGGTGTGTACGTCACCCAGGCAAAAAGTCATAAAAAAATAATAACCGTTGAGTTTGTGGTTCTTCCCAGCCACTCATGTGGGATACTTAAAAGACACAAACTGTTCTTCACCTTGGTTATGATCGTTATTGTGGTAGGTAATCAGTCTCTGCAGGCCTGCCGTTTCCCCTCCCTCATCGACGGGGGAGCAAGTGAGACCTGGGAACTCCTGGAGCTGGTGCGCGGCTGCACAGGTCTGCGCCAGGGCACATCTTCCTCAGTTTTGCTTGACACATTGCCTTTCGGGAACTGTAACTGCATACTATCTCACGTCGACCTCACAGATTTGCCTAACAAGTTACGATAAAATATAAAGTAATTCCGCCCATAATTGAGTATGACCATGGCTGCCCCAGATGAAGATTTTATCATCGCTATATTGTGTTTGATAAAGTTTATTAACAGCATAGATGTGGCTAATTACTATGTTCCTCTCCTGTGGAGAACCATTGGTCTTTAATGCTTTGTGATCCAACGCAATACAAGTCTTCCTTACCTTGACAACTGTGTGCTGGCAACAGCTGTAGAGATACTGTGATCTGAGTGACACACATAGAGGTGGAGAAGTGGGTAGTATCACTATCACCATTAACAAATTGCTGGAATTTTTTTCATGATCACAATAGATAGACAGTACAGCTTGATTTTCTGTTGGGATAATAAATTGACATTTGCTGTAAGTGGCATAATATAGCCTCTTCAATTTATAATGTGTTTGCTTATTGCCTCAATATGGGTACTACCGAATGAGCGCGCAATGTCACAGCTTTGTGGTCTGCTATAATTAGTGAATCTAAGATTATTGAAGTTCCTGAGAATTTAAGATTGCTTAAAGGTACATTGCTGAACCTTACCATCACAAAAGAGGATCACCTTTACAGAGAAATTACAATTTCAAAATGACTTGTCGATTACTGAATAGATCAGTAAACACAACCTTCTAAGAAGAGGCCTTTCTTCTGGAAATAAACAACTCTTGAGACACCTGCTGGGCACCCTAATAACAAGGAGTTCAATGGAATTCACTGTAACTGAATACTTGTATCGTACTGTAAAAAAAAAGTACATTTTAGATTTGCGGTCATGGTGATAATTAGAAAGTACACTCAAATGTAGAATTTCTGCTAGCTAGGATTAGATGTAGTCGAGTGTTTAGGATTATCTCCCCCTCTAGTGGTTGGTTTATGCAAAAATATAAAAACGGATTATCCAGATTTACTGTCATTTTGGGGGGGGATTCAGGTAAAAGCAACCAAAGTGGGCTGTGTATTTTTACTGTGCTAGATTCAAGTAAAAGGGTGTCAGTGTAAACCGGAATAAGATTTGAACTTCTTGATTTTCTTAAAAGCAAGACAGTGATTTGGATATGTCACAGGCTAACTCTCAGAACTATGAACTTTTGTTTTTGGATGTGTTCAGTGATGTTCTTTAGTCCTACTGTGATATTACACTTTTTATTTGGTATTGCTCAAAACTTATCTTCAGTGCTGTACAAAGCCCCGGTAGGCGGTGTTCTGGCTTTTATCCATGCTGGGTGAACAATTATTACTGCTGGTGGCATTGCTAGGGGAAGGTGAGCGGATTGTGATGCCGCTGAGCGAGGCAGTATCCATTAATGATTAATTTTTGTCTTCTCATGTCTGAAATGTCATCCCCTGTCCAAGATCAGTCCTTAAAAACATTTGGATCCTAAAACATTATCAGTGAGGAGCAAGACCCTGCAATTAAAATAAAAAATTACGCAAAGGCATCCACTTAGTGCTCAGCAGCAATGAGAATAGCAAATGACATGCTAGAAATTGTCAGGAAGGAACTAGAGAGCAAGATGGAAAATATAATTACGCCACTGGTTTCCCACATCTGGAATATCCTATGCACTTTGGGTTCTTCTATCTCAAAAAAGATATATAAGAACTGGAAAAGGGAAGGGAAGGGCAGCAGGGTGATCAAAGAGCTAGAATGGCTTCCATAAGGAAAATGATTGAGTTGGCTGGAGAAGAGATGCTTCTGCAGAGCAAGATGTGATAGAATTCTACGAAATTATGAGTGGCACGGAGAAAATGGATAGGGATTGAATGTTCACCGTGTTTTCCAAATACAAGAAACAGGGCCATCAGATGAAGCTAGTGGGAGCCAAGTTCAAAACTTGCGCACCTGCAGGTTCCTCAGCTGGTCTCAAACCTGGTCTTCTCCTACAGTGGGCTGTTCCTCATTCTCCCAGTCCCCGCCTTCGCCTTCTGCGACTTGGGCGGTGTGGGGGGAGCCCTTGCTGGGGAAGACTGAGGCAAAAAAAGTCGTTGAGGTTTTTGAGCGCTGGGATTTTTTTCTATAAATTAAGGAAATAGAAATACTTCTTGGGAATGGAAAACACTTCTACGCTTAAACTTTTGCATAGCTAACACCTGTAAAAAAGGTGTTAAAAAAAATCTTCAGTTATAGAAACCTGTATTGGTAACCATTTCAGTGAAACTGATTTCTATTTTTGTAAGTACCAATGTTTTTTTTTTTTTAACAATCTGAAATCGAGAAGAAATTTTTGAACAAATTGCTTTGTACACCACTTCTGTCACACCCTTGCACTTTGTCACTAGTGGAGTGAGGGAGGTGACGGTGCCCGGCAGGTCCACCTGGAGGAGCCAACTGACCTGAGAATGGGCGTGAGCGAAGCGACTGCCGGAAGGAGCTGGAAAGAGCTGACCGAGCGACAGGCGGGCTTGGGCAAGTGACTGAGGGGAACGGCGCTGAGTAAATAGCTGATGTGACCGAAGTCAGAAGTGACACGAGTGAACTGCGTGACCCGGGCGACTCGGGTGTGACAGAGGCTGAGGCTTTCTGAGACACTCTTGGGGGTCCGGGAGACCGCTCCGGTGCAGGCAACTCCGCACCGGGGAGGGG
>VZSZ01004780.1:248266-316700 GCA_013398815.1 Ibidorhyncha struthersii | reverse complement strand
CCTCTTCTCCAAGGTCCTTTTTTTTTTTTTTTTTCAAATCTGAGCTGCTTAACTTGTACCTCCAAAACATCTTACTTAGCATTTTGCCTTGTGATGGCAGTACTGTGTGCACAGGTACGTTTTTCCAATGTTTTCATTAAAAACATAGTGATTTTAAAGGGCAGATAGTTGTTTACAATACCTTGGGGTAAAATCTCACTAAAATGAGCAAAAGCAAACCCAGCTTAACTATTGCCTCTCTGTATCCATGTTCTGGAAATTGCACATAATTACTATTAGTGAAAAACTCCTTAAAATCTTTTATGCAGTCACCAGAAATTGTGTTCCTGTACTTAAATACTTGTTGAATTGTATTTGTCGGTGTAAGTAGACCAAGAAATATCTTTTTTCTGTTTGGCAATGTGGAAGTTAGTTGTGTGTATTACAATGCACTGTGTGAGCACAAACGCATTTTGATTAGAAATTGATGATTATAGTGTATTTTGTTGTAGAGAAAAGACCTGAACCCTTTTTCCTTCGCCAGTGGCAAACAGGAAAAGTAAAAGCTAGCATTGCATGTCACTGGTTTATTCCTCTTATCTTCTCTTGTATGGTGTGTTCCACATTGTTCTGTCTTGAATCTTGAGACTAAGCTCAAGAATGAGGAGCCCCAGTTGGCCTTAGCATGCTCATATAAGAAAGGTTTATAAATTATATTCTGTCCTAATATTTGCTGTGATTCTTCCAGGGGAACATTCACGTTCTCCAAAAATCTGACTTGAAGAGGTAGTGGAAGGACACGAACAAGTAAAAGGATTTGCTAAGAATTTGTCTCAGGTATTATAAAACTCTTGTTAAAAGTGAAGTAGAATGTGTTCAACGTGTTCTTTTTTTTTTTTTTGTCCAGCTTATGTAGAAATCAAGTCCCTCAGAGCAGTTTCCAGTCAGCTGACCAAGCAAGACTTGTTAAAATCTTGAGCAACATGAATTGCAACCTATTCAGGGTATCATATAGTTGTCTGTGACAGATATTTATTGTAGATGTACAGTTTCTCCCTCGATGATTAAGCCTTATATATCTAGTCATACTTTGAAATGTAACTGCCAACGAGCGTAATAAACCCGGTTCTTTTATATTGGACCAGATCTCCTGCAGCGCATTCTCCAGCACTGCTGTAAGTGCAAGGATGAGATGATACAGCTTTTTCCTTTCATGATGTCCTTTGCTCTTTTTCATATGTCTTTGCAGAGTTTTAGGGACAGGTACTCTTTTCCATTTAAAATAATTAGTAATTTATCTTTCTGCTGCCATCAATAAAACAAGCTGTAAAGTAGGACTCCACCGTTTAGAAATTTAATAAAGTCCAAAGGCTGTAGTTAAATCTGACAAATTCTGTTTCTGGAGTTTGTGTGATTTTTGCCTAGCTTTGATGTCTTCTAGTTTCAGCAGCCGTAAATTCCGGATAATTATATATAGAAGACTTTGGTGAAAACTGAAGTTGTCCGCTCAGCCAGAAACATTGTGTGCTTCCCTGTTATGTATCCGTGTGGTCCTAGAGCAGGCACAAAGCGTGTTTGTAGTGCATGGTGCTCTGTCACACTGCGATACCTGGCTTAGCTCAGATACTAGAAACACTAAAGTGTCTTTTGGGGTGTGAGAGGGTGGGTTTTGACCAGTGTTTTAACTTCTTCCTCACATTGCTCGGTTTTTATTTTTTTTCTTTTTTTAGTAGTGTGAGGTTCTGAATGAGTTAGCTTTGACTTCATCAACTCTTATCTTGCTTAAGATATTTTACTTACAAAGACATTAAAAAAATGGTTTAGAGAGATGACACTGAGTTTCTCAGTCACCTTGTGCCTGACCACTGTTTAATTTTCCTTTCCGTAGGAAGCAATTGCTGCTGGCAGCAGAAACTATTTCTCCTCCTGTTGCTTCATTCACTTGATAGAAACACTAGCTGACTTTCTTCAAGCAAATTAAATGTTTGGATTTTAACTTGCACACAGGCAACCCAGGCATTAAGCCTAAAATGGTACCTGAAAAAAACATATAAGGACTTAAGTCTATTCCTAAATACCATTTTGGTTTTAATTGTTCTTTTTTACGCCTCCTGTGCTGTCACTGAGCGCCGCTCCTCCACACGTAGCCTACTGTGTTCGGTTCTGCGCTATTGCAGAGCCAGAGTATTTCCAGGGCTCTGCTGCTTCATGGATGGTCTTAACATACAAACAAGGACGTTCTCCTGGCTTGTGTACTGCAAAACACAGGTGAAAGTAATGCAAGAGAACAGAAAATGGGAGTTTCTAAAGGTATTAAGCAGTAAATATTACAGTAGAGAATACACTAAGCTTTTACAAAGTTTGTTCAAGACACTTCATAAGATGAAGCCGCTTTAGAGGGTTGAATTGAAGCCTTTTGGTTTCTTGTATTCGAAATACATAGCTGTTAGATTAAGTGGGGGAGGGCTGCTATTTGTTTGCATCGTCAAATCCTAAAATTCTTTATTAATTGATGATGGTGTTTTCTAGATGGAGCAATGCATTGGTTAAGAATAAAACCATTTTTCTTCTCTAAAACAATGTGTGATCCACAACTTAATTAGCATCTCACTTAAAAGAGTATGTCCATGATTACTTTGAATTACAAGTTATTTATTAGCAGTCGTTTGCCTTGCAGTCAGTGGTAATAATTGAGATCTTCAGTGTCATCTTATAAAATATATGCTGTCACCTAGAAAGCTTTTCAGATACTACAGAAGTTTTAGATTTGTTGATTGTTTCAGCCGCACCCTGGCAGAATCACAACTGTCCCTTGTACAGCAAGGTCTCTTTTGAGCTTATGCATATATACACACACGTGTATAAATGCATTTATATATGTATATATAAGAATTTTAAAAAAATGGGGGGAGAAAACAAATGGAGATGTATCATGATGGATGGCAAGAGTGAGGAAACGGTGTTGTTTCAAGTTCAAGCCATCGCTGTAGTATACAGAGATTGCTACGCAGCCTCATGCAGATCTTTTGACTTGTACATCCATTTTCATGTGAACTTGGTAAAATACTAACATATAAGGAGAACTGGGATTAAATTGTCAATATTTGTACACCTCTTGTGTGCATCTAGTCATAATTTATTGGTGTAACAAATATTTTTCCGGGCTGCTTAGTCATGATTTTTTCTTAATTTAAAGTTCTCAGAAGGAGGAAATTATGACAAAAATATTTCTTTTAAGTTTCAGCCAAAGTATTTCTACCAGGAAGCAGTCATAAGGGAGGCAGAGCGTTAGAAATTAAATAGAATATAACAAGGTAGAATACTGTCTTAGATGTAAGCATGTATTAGCTTTTGAATTTAACTCATTGTCCTGGGCATTTTGTAAGGGGAGGAAAAAAGGTGTGTGTACACGTACAGTCACTATGTATTAACCCTATACTTTCTTTTGAGAACAAGATCTCTGTAAAGCACCAGGAGCACTGGAAGTCCAATTTGGTCTTCAGAAATCGCAGTAAGGCTGTACAGAAAACTGAGATTGTGAATGTGCTGTTTCTCGATTCAATGTCAATAATATTACGTAACTGATATGAAGAGACAGTATAGCTTACAAATGGCTCCTTTTCTATCTTTAGATTTGGACACCTTATTTTTTAGAGAACAGCCTATTTTTAAAAACGGTATGAAAACTATTAGCAACTTGCAACAAAGCAAATAAAAATCCTTGTTTGTTGTCTTCCTCCCCAGACAGAGAGCTGTTAATGATGCATATATCTTATAGATCCAGTGGCGTTTCTTAATTATAAGTCAGAGAACAAAAAACAGAGACAGTTTGATCCAACAGATAAATTCTATGATGGATGTTCTGGATTCAGTCCTAGTACTTTGGGGCCTTGAGGGGTAAAAGAAAATCCTTTTCTCTAATGCCTTTATGCTTTTTGCGTGTTTGAATTACAGTCTCCTCCAGGAAAGGATTTTCTCTACTGTGTTTATACGGTGCCTACCGCCACGGGGCCCTGGTCAGTTGGTTCTAGGAGAGCAGTCTTTAAAAAAAAAAAAAATAAAATCACCAACACAACCAAAAAAACCTTCTTGGGGCAGTGGAATTACTGAAGCTTGATTGCTTTTGATTTATTATTTAAATCCAAACACAAAGAGCAGATGCTGTGTTTTATTTTAAAGGAAAGATTGTGCCTGTATGAAGCATACACTTGAAACACCCAGGACATTCTATTGACATAATACGGTTCTAACATGCTGTATAAGTGGTCCTGAATTACTGTGGTCAGGATTTTCTTCTGCTTCTGTAAATACCGTCCATCATATTTGAAGTCATTTTACAAGCTTTATTTAGTTAATTAGGCCACTAAGGCAGAATAGCTCTAATAACTCCTGTTTCTCTTTCCATACGCTACCTTCTAAGTAGGAAAATATGAGGCTGTGTAAAAAATGGTGGAAGTGATTATATGTGAAATGAACAGCAGAAGGGCAAGGAAACAAACTGAGAAAATGGAGGAAATACTTTACCCATAACAAAGTATAATAATAGTAGATTTTAAACAAAAGTATACTGTTGTTTTTACATGTATAAGCAGTTAACTTTTTAATGCATTGGTGGGCATCTGATAGCAGTGCTGATGACTACCGTAATCGCTTTAATAGGGCTGGTTCACTATATTACATGTGTGGTTGCTGTTCGTTTGACATATGACTTACAGAAAAGACTTTAATGCTCTATCCTTGTTTCTTATAATCATGGATATTACTGTACTGTAGCTTGAGTCTCTTAAACCGAGGAACAGTCAAGACAGCCAGGAGCCCAGCAGAATTCCTCAGCCTGGCGTACAACTGTACCCCAGCTCTCATCCAAGGCAACACCTTACCAACCTTTGATTATTTTAGATAGCAGCTCGCAGCCAAAGTGTTTCCTTTTTTCAGAATACAGTAATAGTGCAGTTGTCAGGGCAGATCATGTTGATCAATGCATTGAAATTCACTTATATCCAAACCTTACTAGAGGACAGATTGACTCTGTCTGTGATACACTATTGTGTCATTTTATTTAGTTGGATGTTTCTGGTTGTGCTCACAAAACACACTCTAAGTCAAGTACTTTTTGAGACTTTATGTGTACTTGAGCCTCATGGGAATATTCATTGCTCCCTGACTGTGGAGTTACAATTATGTCTCTGCTCTGTATGGGCTGAGCATTCCTTATGGAAGAGGTAACCAGTAAGGATCATATTTCGGTATGATGACATGAAAGCTTGTATTTTCTTGGGTAGCTTTACAGTGTTTTTAAAAATACCTTGCACCTCTGAGCATGCAGATGAGCCTGAGGAAGGACCCACCAGATGAAGTTTGCTTAAAATACACTCTTCTGCTGACTCAGAATTCTCTTGTGTGTCAGGTGAGAGTTCTATATTTCTGTAATGTGAGAATATTTACATGCAAATATTTGTGTGTGTGTTTCTAATAAGTCAGATCTTGTAAGAATAGGTGAGAAGTGAGATCTGTAATAACTTTCAGGTAGAGTTGTCTTTTATTTCCTGATTTTAGCAGGACGAGCTTGTGATTCCCATCCCACAGCCACCGACAGGCTTGAGTTGTACTTGCAGTCCTTACGCTTCTTAACCTCATCCGTGATTGGGATGGAAGGATGAAGTGTTAGTGCTCTACAACACATTCAGAGTAAATACTCAATGCCTACACAGGGTTCGGATCAGATTTTAATAGCTGTGGGAGTGCTGCTCATGCTCTGCGCATGCCGGTGAAAAAGGTTCAGATTGTGATGCACACAGCTATAAAAGTAGCTCTCCTAGGTGTTCAAAGTCCTTATGGCTACGAGGTTTCATTTATGGCTTGCTGAACATTCCTGTCCATTAGCCATGCTTATCGTTAACGTGTGCTAGTTCTTGATTTATCTAGTCATTTACTGTGTAGTTCTTGAACAAAACTCTTATTGCCTATGACAATACAAAGGTTCGTGCCGCGGTTTAGATGAATTAGGTGGTCATTTGAGGATTTTAGGGGATGCATTAGGAAAATGAATCCTTAAAATCAACTTCTCAAACTATCTTTCATATTGTTTACGTAGTTAAACTTTTTTTTTTTCCTTTTTTGACCTAGAAATTATAGTTAAATTCACCCACATGTTAGTGGCTGACAAATTTGCAATGTGTTCCTGGCTCTTCACACAAAATGCAGTTAAAGGAAAAAATACATATTTCATCTATTGGAAATTTCACTAATTCAGAGGTTTATACTGTTTTTTCTTCTTGTTGATTAAGCTTCAGCATTTAGTTTTGTGCATCAGTGAGGTAAACCTGTTTCTATGATGAAACATCCTTGTATTAGATGGCTTGTAGCATGTCTCAAAGCGAAATCAGAAACTTTCAGACCTTCTGTAACAGGGAACAGTACTGCAATGTCACCAAGGAGCAAGCAAATTAATACTTAATGTAATTTAGTTTTCCAAGATAAGTCCCCAGGGTAAAAAAACAAGTTACAAACCTGTTTAACTTTAGCTGTTCAGTTAATCATCAAAACTTGCTGTTGCTTCCACTGCAGCCAAACATTAAGGAGCTGGCTGTGATCATTTCCCTGGTCACTAACCTCTCTGTCATTGAAAAAGATAATGCAGGTTTTCAAAAGGTTAAAAAAAATGTATGGAAGTCACTTCTTCTGCCCTCTTTTCCTCTCTGTTACTTAAGAGTTATGCACTGAACGAAATAAGTCCTTTGGATTTAGCCATTATTTCAACAATTTAATTTGATTTGGGTTCAGTCATTTGTTTCTGGGCTTGTTTTTATGAGCAAAAATAATAATAGTAATCTTCAGAGGAACAGAAATTAGACTTTTCTGAATGAGATGTGGAAAAAGCTTGATTCGCTTCCTGGGCCTAATTGTATCACTAGTTTTTGCCAGCATAGGATAATATATGAGATATAAATGGGGGAAAACATGATCATCACCCATGCCACTGTGGCTTACATGCTGTCCTCTATCGTTCTAGCATTCCAAGAGCTCGTGTCTCTTTCTCGCTTGCTTCTCCCTATAGTTTCGTCTCACGCACCAGTAAATCCCAGCTTGCTTCACGTGATTAAATGATCTTGATTGTAACACAAATCAAATAATAAATGTCTGAACGCTTTTTCTTTTTGAAAATTCATAGGAATAAATACCTAAAGTTCTCCTTCCTGTTCAGCTTTGCTCGGATTTTGACATCTGCTAGAGTTACATTTGGGCAAGTACATCAACTGTTAAATCCGTTTTGATTTCAATCTTCGTGAGATGATTTAAGAACAAATGTCTTAATTGTTTTTGGCCCACAGCAATGAGAAGACTTGATTAGAATTTCACAATGGAGACAAAATCCGTAGTCATCAGTGTTCAGGGGATGACATGCAATTCCTGTGTTCAAACCATTGAACAGCATGTCGGGAAGATGAATGGTATCCATAACATTAAAGTAAGTAACACTATCACTATTTCTTACAAAGCTTTGTTCTTATATGAGAAACCATGATAAAGTATGGACCAAGGGAGGAAAATATGTGGGAAGAGTATATTCTGTACATTTCATGGGAAGCTGATGTTAGAAGTGCATTAGTGTTTCTGGTACAAGAGAAAAACAAGTGCTTAACTTCACTGCAGTGGAAGCTAAGTCATTATCTGTTACTCTTAAGGAATTTTCTGGCTTACGATTAATTTGCTATTGTGAAGTAATGAGGAACAAAGTTGTTTTTTTTTTTTTAAAAAAAAAGGCAAGAGCAGCAATATTTACACAAGGCATAATACTTCCTCTTCCTTCACCTTGAATGGAGCTTTACCGTGATAGGAGGCTGTGCTCTGACACCAGAGCCTTGGATCACTGAACAGGCCGGTTTAGAAACAGGCACACAGCTGTTAACATCTGCGGCATAGCATGGTAAGATAAATCACTAGGTATCTGCAAGCATGAAGTCAAATGAAGGCTAAAAGCAGCCTGGAAAATAATACCCCCAAATAATCTGACTTCGGAATCCTCCTTTTCTCCCTTATTCTAGCAAAAGATTTAATCTCGTCAACCTTACTTTTTATCATTTCAGCTAATTTCTGAGAATATGCAGATGACTTGACATAGGAGAAGGAGGAGAGGTTCATACTTTTACTTGATTGAAGACAATGTGCATCCCATAGTGTCTTTCACTTAAGGAATGAAGCAGGTTTTTAAAAGGACAGTACTAAGAGTTTTATATTTAGGTTTTAAGGTAAATACCTTATCCCAAAGCTGAATACTGTTTCTAAAACGAGAAAATATATTGGCAAGATATGGCAAGAATAATATGGCAAGAAAATATATTACAAAAACTTAGTCTGAGTAGAACAGGACTATAAGAAACTTTAAGAGGTCATATTTAGTAATTCTCCTCATTCCAGCATCAGAACTTCAATTTAGCCAGAACATTTGTTTCAGAAGTATCTCTGAGAATAGTAAAACAGGGTTTTGTTTAATGCTTATGAGTTAGGTCAGCAAGGGAGGTGAATGTTAGGTGGCTGATACAGACACAGACCTGCATTTAGGTTATTTTGCCTCCAACTGCAATGAAACCAATAAATGTCCATGTTGCTAAATCTGTTAAGGCCCACAGTTCGGACAAAAATGAAGAAAGGTGGTCCTTAAAATGATTTAACTGGTCTAATTTAATCATGACTATGGTCTTTAGGTTGTACCTTTGCCCAGAGGAAAGATAGAATTGAATGATAATGTGTTGGGCCTCTGGCAGGCATCGGCTTTCCCTTTCGGAAACTGCAATAATTGCATTTGATATATCATCAGTTGGGAGCAAATTAAATTAAGGATAATTGTACCATCTGATGTGAAAGGTTAGTACCAAATCAGCACGTCTCTGGATCACCAAAATGTACAGAGAGAGGAAAACCAGCTTCTTTGATGTTTGTCATATATCAAATTTTGAAACTGAATTTTGTTCTGTGAGGTCTGATGTGCTTTATTGCTCATAGCAAGTTAACAGCCTGTGCCGAAGATGCCTAGAAATACTGGCTTCCTTTCACTGCTACTTAAATCCGTGGGTTTTTTCAAAGAGTGTTTTCTTCCATCCCTGTAGCCCAAGGGTAATTACAGAATTGTACGTGTGATTAGATTTTTTTTTTTTTTTTTTTTTTTCTGTGGGCTGTTTTGCTTTTGGGTTTGAATTGGGTTAGTCATCATAATTCAAGAGAGTTTGGCTCTGGAAGTTTCATTAAATGTGTTGGTGCTGTCTGGATGTCGTAAGTAGTAGTGGCCTGTAGACAGACTTGTAAAGCATTCTGAAACTGGAGGAGGGGGGGAAGTCTGTTCTTTCTAGCCGTGTTCTTGCTCGGATGAGCAGAAGTTACTTTATGGTGGCTATTGGTATGTCTTCACTCTTCAGGGTGAGTAGTGATGGATAAAATTATTCTGGACAAGTATATATGCAAGTAAAAGCTATTTCTAGTCTCATGCAGGGTATTATTTCTCATCTCTTAGTATTGTAGTTTGCTAAATTGTTTTGGTTTTCTTTCCCTTGCAAGGTATCTCTAGAGGATAAGAATGCAGTCATCATTTATGACTCAGAACTGCAGACTCCAGCAACACTGCAGGAAGCAATATATGACATGGGATTTGATGCTACATTAGCTGATTCAAACCCACAACCTGTTTTACTTGACACTATTTTTCTTACTGTTCCTACTCAGTCAGCTCTAACATCTAAACAGATTTGTAATAGCCTACTACAGAACAAAGGTATCGTGGATGTTAAAATGTCCTCTGATCAAAAAACTGCAGTGGTGACTTTCATTTCCTCCGTTATAAACGGCAAGCAGATCATCCAGATGGTCCCAGGAGCAGATTTAAATATCTCTGCACCAGAGGTAATGCCTGGAACTTTTGAAGATTCCACCTGGTCTCAAGCAAGTAGCGTTGTGCTGCGCCTGAAGGTAGAGGGGATGACCTGTCATTCCTGCACCAGCACCATTGAGGGGAGGATTGGCAAATTGCAAGGAATTCAGCGGATTAAAGGTAAAACCTTAGTGTATTTTTATATAAATCGAAGTTGACCATGCTGTTCTGCGATGGCATTGTGGCGATATCTTGGGTTTAGATTAGATAGCTTAGTGTGACAGTTATTCTTTGTGGTACCAGGTATTTAGTGACATGTTTAGTTTGGACAAGAAGTGAAGAAAGGGGCCCAAATTGTGGTGAGGCTGTTGCTGTTAGGTGTGTGACAGCGTTCAGTGGTTGCTTTGTATTTTGGTAGGGAGCTTGGAGTAGTCATGTTCCATAATTTTATTGCCAGGTATAGAAATCTCTAATACCAGATGTCTTTTTTTGTATTGTAATTAATATTAGTTTATATTTTCCATTCAGTTAAAAATTGATACTGGCATATATGTGATTGTATCTAAAAGGCAAATTATCAGTTGTTATGGTTTAAGAAACCAACAACAATTTATTGTCATTTAGACAATTATTCTGCCACCCGATGACCCCTTCCCACCCGGGAAGGGGAATCGGGGAAAAACAAGGAAACACAGAGGTTGAAATATAAATAGATTTAATACGATAAGACTGAATAATTAGCACTGATAACACTAAAGAACCAGTATTGATCCCAATACCAATATAAAATATGCAAAGATCATACTCAGCCCATTCTATCCGTAGAAGCTGTGCAGTCCCAGCAGGGCACAGCAACTGTGGGATGCTGGGAGCACTACAGCTTCGTGAGGAAGCGAAGGGCTCAGGGGTCTGGCACTGGGGCAAGAAGTTCTCTGGATGGCCGCCATCAAGGAGAGAGAGAGATAACTCCTCAGCAAACTTTCTAATTTATATTGAATGTGATGTTCATGGTGTGAAATAATCCTGTTGGCCAGCTTGGGTCAAGTGCCCGGGTCTCGCTCCTTCTCATCCCTGCACCTGGTGAGCTCAAAAACACTGAGACCTTGAAACCCACATACCATAGCTGGCTGTAAAGTCAATATTTTCACGAATTCAGACGCTAGAGTCTTCTAAAAGTGCAGTTTTCCCAAGCATTAGAAGAGAGATTAGTCCTGTGTCCCTCAAACCAGAACATCAGTATAAATAGCTTTGCCATGAATGTATTGCCGCAGCCCCCTGATAAAAGGATAAATTCAGTAAGAAATAGTAATGCTATTTGTGAAAGTCGTGGGGAAAGAGCAAAAAATTGAGGAAAAGAGGAGCTGAAAATTGTAATACTAGACAAAAAATGTTTGAAGAACTAAATTGTTTGATATGTACGAAACCAATTAAATCTCATTTCCATTGCAGTTACATTTCTGAGGATTTAAAGCGTTCTTGGAAAGCTTTGACAAGATCTGTTGCTCTTAGGGCAACGTGCTTATTATGCTTAGGGCAGTAATGCGTGCTTATTTTTGTTGATTAATTTTCAGTGTCTCTGGACAATCAGGAAGCTGTTGTTGTCTACCAGCCCCATCTAATTACAGCAGAAGAAATAAGGCATCAAATTGAAGCTGCGGGTTTCACAGCATCTTTCAAAAAGCAGCCCAGACCCCTCAAGCTGAATGCTACTGACCTGGAAAGGTTGAGGTATCCTCAGAGCAAAGGCTCTGAGACAGCACTGAAAGAAATCTCGAATGCAAATGATACAAAGACAGTTGTCTTCAGAATCGATGGCATGCACTGCAGTTCGTGTGTCATCAACATTCAGAGTACCATATCAGCACTCCCGTCAGTAACAAGTATAGTTGTTTCATTAGAGAAGAAATCTGCTGTTATAAACTATAACCCAAACTTAGTTAGCATAGACGTACTGAGAAGAGCCATAGAGGCGGTGTCTCCAGAGACATTTAAAGTCAGCCTTCCTGATGAATATGAAAATGTAGCGCTTTTCCCCACGCTGGCGTCTCCACTGAAGTCTCCTCATCCAGCTTTGAAGGATGCTAGCCAGCCACTTACTCAAGTTGTTGTGATAAATATCGAGGGAATGACTTGCAACTCTTGTGTGCAGTCCATTGAGGGAGCCATATCCCAAAAGGCAGGTGTAAAATCTATCTATGTGTCTCTCTCGAATCGTAATGGGACTATAGAATACGACCCTCTGCAAACGTGCCCAGAAGACTTGCAATCCTCAATAGAGGATATGGGATTTGATGCATCTTTATCAGGTAATGACATATTAAACTTTTAAATTTAAAAGGATTGTGCAGTTCTGTTTAGGCTTTGGTACCACCCAAGATGAAATTTAGTAGTTGACATGTACTTCGTGCTTGCCAAGAGAAGCTTTATATCTTCGCTGTCAATGAGATAATTAAATACATGTGCTCTTTCTTTAATACGTCAGATTAATTAAAAATGATTGAGATATCTGGAAGTATAAATAAGGCAGATAAGTACTGATGTTTGAATGGTGCTCCAGTTTGCTACTGTATAATATTCATGGCATGCAGCTGGAATTGGAGCTTTGCTTGCGGCAAAGAATATTAGATTGCTGCACCGAAGTTTCTTTAATAGCCAATTATCAAAGACTTGGCTCCTGTGGAGTAAGTAGTGTAGGGATATTTAACCAGGCTCAGGCGTGACTGAGGAGTGCCAAGACTCTGACGAGTGTGGACATCCCTGAGGAAGTTAAAATGATGCTGTTGTGAGGTAACCCTGGTAGGCAGCTGCGTACCACCCAGCCACTCACTCACTCCCTCATGGTGGGATGGGGAAGAGAAGGATAAAAGAGGGAAGACTTGTGGATGGAGATAAAGATAGTTTAATAGGTAAAGCAAAAGTTGCCCCAGGTAAAGTCAACAAAATTGTGTGTAAAACTAAGGTTGCAATGCAGAGGTTGAGCTTACAACCTAGAGAAGAGGACAAAAGATGTGCAACAGAACAGACAGATACAGTGAGAAAAGGCAAAAGGAAAAATAGTAACAAAACAGTAAGTTAATCAGTGGCCCAACCCTTTGCCTCGTTTTCCTTGCTTACTCTTAATTGACAGACAGACAGGTGAATCTGATTGATTGACAAGGCACGCACAATTACCACTTTTTGGTCTGAATTTACAGCAACATGTGTTTAAGGCTGGTGTAGTTCCAGCTCATACCTCATTGCAGTGGCTATGCATAATGTTACGAATTGCAATCTCCTTTTCAGCAAAGGCAATAGCTCAGCCCCCACCCCAAGTGCAGCTGGAATCTCACAAAACTGAGCTGCTCTCCAAGGTGTCACCAACCCACCTTGCTCGGCAAGAGACAAAGACTATATCAAAGTGCTATGTCCAAGTCACAGGAATGACGTGTGCTTCGTGTGTAGCCAACATAGAGAGAAATTTGAGAAGAGAAGACGGTAAGATATATATGCCAGAATAATCTGTTGAATTTCTAAGCGTTTCGTTCAGAGAAGCCATCTAGCTTTTGTACAGCATTTTTAATTTGTGGGTTGTCAAGAGAAGTGCCGTTGCTGGTGTGTTTCATGGGTGAGAACATGGGTCTGCTCGGTGTTGGTTTGTAGGGTGAAAACAATGTCATTCCTGCTGCTTTGTGGGCATGCTGGCTAGAGACTGCCTTCGCAAAAGCAGGAGTTGGAGTGCTCTGGAGAGAATGTAGGGATCAAATACAGATGCTTTTGCAACTCAGCCAAATCCTTTCTACTGGAGCGACATCCCAGGTCTGCAACTTAAAGGCAGAAATATACACGTCTGTATTAGAAAGGGAGCTATTAGAGCGGGACAGTATTAATATGGATTAAACAGACATAAGTTAATTTTAGCTCTGCGAGTCAGGACAGCTATGTCTGTCTTCTGTCATGATTATATTTGCAGGAACAAATAGTTGCATGACTATGATGTAATGAAGAGTCATTAATGTAGACTCTGTTTAATTATTGTAATGAAGATGGATGTGTCCCAAGTTAACCTGGAATTTAATGGTTTTCATCCTAGAAAATGGATCCTTTTCACTTAGTGTATAGTAGGATTGCACATGGGTGGATCTGCCCTTTCTCATAGATGTTCTGTCTTGAAGAAGAGGCTTTTAGAAATGGTAAATGCAGATCAGAAAAATAGGCAGAAATGTATTTTAGAAGAACTTCTTTTAAGTAAAAATAGATCACCTTTTCATACAGCATAGATTGAACATTTGTAATTAGACTGTTAAAAACATGCAACTCGTGGAGTAATACTTGCATCTGTCACACCTACACTTAGGTGCTTTTGTTGCATTGTCAATGTATTTTCCAAAAATGATGACATTTTTCTTTATATGTACCTACAATACAGTAGCTTTCTCAATTTCAATAAATCACTGTTGTGCCATGATGTTACCATAAGTGTTTTTCTTAAACATGATCTGCCATTCACACATTTTGTTTCCTAGGAATACATTCGATACTTGTTGCCCTAATGGCAGGAAAGGCAGAAGTGAGATATAATCCTGCTGTCATACACCCTTCAGCTATTGCAGAGCTCATACGGGAGCTGGGATTTGGAGCTACCGTGATGGAAAACTGCGGTGAAGGAGATGGAATTCTGGAACTTGTTGTAAGCTAGTAATTAAAACCAGCCACCCCCATCTTTATTACTTTTATCTATTGGATGTGCTTGTGTAAGCATCCACTTTCTAAAGTGTTAATCGTAGAGCTTAATTTACAAAAAATAAAGTCTAAGAGTATATCAGGTACATATCACAAACTATATCTTGTCCTGCACACCGTGCTGGCTCACTACTACACTGAAGTCAGAGAAATAGTCCGGCGGTTTTTTGGTTACTCTGCCTATTGCAGGATTTTCCTCTTTTTTTATTTTTTATTTTTATTCGTAGCTGAGTCTAGCTCAGTGTACCCCAGCTCTGAGCTTGAAGAGCCAGCAGAGCTTTAGCAGAGCTTAATAACCTTGTCTTTATGCTATGCTTCCCCTGTAGTGCTCTCGTCCTTAACTGGAGTGCTCCATCTCGCTGCTTCAAACCCCAGAAATAGGCAATAAGTAATTCAGGACAGTCATAAGCCCTTTTTCTTTTCCTGCTATTCAAGATGCATTTACTGAGTAACCTGTGCTTTTGATAACAGGAAGAAACGTTTATTTTACAGGTGAGAGGAATGACATGTGCTTCTTGTGTACACAAAATAGAATCCACTCTCATGAAGACTAATGGTGTTTTATACTGCTCAGTCGCTCTTGCAACCAACAAAGCACACATTAAATATGATCCGGAGATCATAGGTCCTCGAGATGTTATACAAGTAATAAAGGTAAGTTTCGTGAAGGCACCAAGTCTCATAAAATATCCGGTGTCCTTTGAAGAGTTGCATACAGAAGAGAGGGGAAGACTGTTAAGGGAAAATAATGTCTCTCTTCTCCATCTGCTGTCGTCTTAGTGCAGATTTCTGCAGATAATATGTGTGCTCTGGCACAAAAGCAATGCTCTATTCTGGCTTTGCCTAAGTTTTTAAACAGAAATACCAGGAAAAGCCATGCTATGGTAGAGTTGAAGATACCAGCTATAGATTTGCAGAAAAATAAAGCACATCCATGAGGACTGTAGCAGGAGAGAGGTGAAATAAGTTTTTATTTGCTTTGTCTCTCAATTTCTCTACTTCTGTGCTTCAGGAGTAACCATTTTGGAAAGCCACGTTTTAGAGTAGCATTTTAATGTTCTAGAAATGTTGATTTCTACATCAGATTGCTTTTCTCTCTTTGCGAAGTAACTAAAAATTAGTAACAATCATGTCAGAAATGTTAATGAAGTAAAAGAAAGGTAAGGTTGGCACCAGTGATAATCTGGCAATAATTTCATATGAGCACAAAGTGTCTTCAAAAATTGACTGTTCTCTTTTTAATGATTATGCTTTTTTCCATAGGATTTAGGTTTCGCTACTTCGTTAGTCAAAAAAGATAGATCTGCTAGTCATCTAGATCACAAACAGGAAATAAGGCAGTAAGTATTCCTGAACGTATTTAGATTCTGTAAACATCTTTGATTCTTCTTTTTTAATCAACAGTAAAGTTATGAACTTTTTTTTGTGACTGTGACTGTGGGGTGACAACGCACAGACCTGCCTGTTGTTCCTTGGCTGAGGAGCTTACAGCTCTTCATGGGGGTGACGTCGGGGCCCTGGAGGTGTGGGGATGGGTGGTCTGGGTTTTTCCCCGTCCTGCCAGTGCTCCGGCTCTGCCATGAGGTCTCTGGGCTGAGACAGAGCCCTGGGAGTGGTGATGGGGTCACAAAAAAGACTTCTTAGCTAAAATGTTACCCAGCACTTGACTGCAAAATATTTTTTTTTTTCTTCTTCTTTTTAATCTGAGGTGGAAAAGGTCTTTTGTTGTGAGTCTCGTTTTCTGTATTCCTGTCATGGGGCTGATGATTTACATGATGGTTATGGACAGTCAGCTTGCAGATGCTCACGCACATCGCAACATGAGTAGTGAGGAAATGGAGGCCCTTCACTCCTCTATGGTCCTGGAATACCAGCTCCTACCAGGATTGTCTGTTATGAATTTTCTGTCATTTTTACTCTGTGTCCCTGTACAGGTAAGTGGGAATATGACAGCTCCTCGTTTACTGGGCTTAAGCACTCAAAACAGAAGGTGATGAGGAAATGACATTTGAAAAGTGACTGTAATTATGCTGATAGAAAATGCTTTCGAGGTTGTTGGGTGCTTCTGCTCTTGCCAAAACGAGTGGTGCTGAAGGCCGTTATGGGCAGGCTGGGCGGAGTGGAGGTGCTGTGCAGCCGGGCAGCATCTGCGGCTGCCTCGCTGTGCTGGTGGATGTGGGAGGAGCTGGTGGACCTGTGTGGAGGTGAGAAGACCCGAGAGTATTGTAGAGATCACAGCCCTCAGCTAGAGCTGGGTTGTTGTTCGGGAAGAGATGGAGAAGGCAAAAAACGTAAATAAAATGGGTGTATCCCTCTCTTACGGAAATGCTGCTGCTGTGTGTTACAAATGTGTGTATAAAA
This sequence comes from Ibidorhyncha struthersii, assembly GCA_013398815.1. Classification (NCBI taxonomy): domain Eukaryota; kingdom Metazoa; phylum Chordata; class Aves; order Charadriiformes; family Charadriidae; genus Ibidorhyncha; species Ibidorhyncha struthersii. Next base: position 299,779 of record VZSZ01004780.1, on the reverse strand, counting down.
TACAACGGCTGCTCTCGTTACAGATATTTGGAGGCTGGCACTTCTACATACAGGCGTACAAAGCCCTGAAGCACAAAACTGCAAATATGGATGTGCTCATTGTTTTGGCAACCTCCATTGCATTTGTCTACTCATTTGTTATTCTTCTGGTTGCCATGGCCGAGAAAGCAAAAGTCAACCCTGTAACTTTCTTTGACACACCTCCGATGCTGTTTGTGTTCATCTCATTGGGCCGGTGGCTAGAGCATGTTGCAAAGGTAAGGAAAATAAAAGCCCATGATATCTACAAGCTGCAGGACACTAACAATCATTTCAGAATGTTGCGTACCTTTAAAAAAAAAAATCCCATGAAAAAGCTTTGTTAGGTTCTTTTAACCTTCTTTGTTGTAAAATCATCATCAATAACAGCACTAGTAAAAATATGAAATGACTTAATATAAGTCTGTTTGCAGAAAGTATTTTCTTAATGGGGTAAATTGCAACATGTGCAGTTGTCATTTACCCAGCTTTTTTTTCAATAGCATAGTCAGAAAAATATGAAAATTATTATTCTAGGGTAAAACATCAGAAGCACTGGCAAGACTAATTTCATTACAAGCTACTGAAGCTACTATTGTTACCTTGGGCCCTGATAACGTTCTTTTAAGGTATCTTGCTTTGTCATTTGCTTTTTCTGTTCCTTTTTTGTTGTTAGTGTGCTTAATTCACAGACAAATGTTACCATTCTATAGAACTATGAAGCAAATAACTTCAGATTTGCTGGCAGATTTGCCAGATATAAATGTTAAAATGCAGAAAACGTAACGCTGCTGTGGCTTCTTTTATTGGAATCTTGCTAATTTTTGCTGTGATAAGAAAATTGGTGGATTTTCTCAACTGGAAAGTAAATAAAGCTATGATAAAATAATCATAGCGCTCTTAAAAACGGCCTTTCTTCCGACCGATTTTTGTATATGTTAACAATGTCAACCAGTGGGATTATGCTTTGTGTATAGTGACAACTCCTTTTGCCTGGGTAACTTCAGTTAACAATCTCTTAATAAAAACTGTAAAATCATTGTAGTGAAGAGCAAGTTGATGTCGAACTGGTTCAACGAGGTGACGTTGTCAAAGTGATCCCAGGAGGCAAATTCCCAGTGGATGGTCGTGTTATTGAAGGACACTCTATGGTAGACGAATCTCTTATCACAGGTAAGCATTTGCTTTTTGCAAGTGTAAAAATGTTTTTCTTTTCCTTCAAACGAATGTGAAGAAGGGAAGTTGAAGCTGATGTTCTCCTCACTCTCCTAGTTGCATGTTAGGAGTTGGTTGCTACTATAATATTGCTAAAAATATACTTTAGTATCTGTTGTTGTCCTTTCCTTAGGTGAAGCAATGCCCGTGACTAAAAAACCTGGCAATACAGTTATTGCAGGTTCTATTAATCAGAATGGATCACTGCTGATTTCAGCAACCCATGTTGGAGCTGATACAACTCTTTCCCAGATTGTTAAACTCGTGGAGGAGGCCCAGACCTCAAAGGTAGAGTATTGCCACATTAAACATTTGGGTTTTGTCTTACCGTTTAGGCATCAGCATACCAAGTCATTTGAGGAGTGGTTAACATTTAGATTTGAATCGCAGTTGCATAATGAAGTGACTTGCTGAACAAGGACTTTGATATAGTCTACTCTTCCAAGTCTCATCATCTTATTAAGTAAATAAGTAATTATAAAGTGTGGTATGCCAAATATGCTGCAAACAGCAGCTGTGATTATATCTACGTCTGAAGGCATAAAAGAGAGTAAGCATAATGGTGCTGGAGCTGACGTGTTTCTCTTTTCTAGGCTCCTATCCAGCAATTTGCAGACAAACTTAGTGGCTACTTTGTTCCTTCTATTGTGGCTGTCTCTGTGGTTACCCTTTTTGCCTGGATTATAATTGGATTTGTGGATTTTGAAATAGTGGAAAAATACTTTCTGGTAAGTAAGTCTCCTTAAACACCTTCTGAAATACTTAAAAAATAGTTAGCCTACAAGTCCATTAGACTGCAGTGGTCTCCTTTCCGAATTATCCTTGCAGGCAGATGCTGACTATGGATTTTTTTAATAATAATAAATAATAGTTATTATTGCTGTTGTTTCATATTATACATTTTTTACACTGTATCACTTCTACATTTATACCTAAAGAGAATCTGCAGTTATTAATCAACTCCTGAAAGTTAGTATTAAAAAAAAAATATTTATTTTTTTTTTAAAAAGTAAATACTAAACATCAAAATTTCCCAATTTCCATTCCTTCTCTGTGGGGAAAAGAAGTCCCTTGTGTCACAAGCTCCAATTCTAGCTTTGTTAGCGTAGCTCTGTGTAAATTCGTCTGTGAAATCAGTGGAATCCATATTCGTTACAGATGCCAGAGGAGGATCAGGATCCTAACTTGTGCCTTAGTGTTCCTTAGATCACAGGTTTCTTGGTTCACGACTATTTCTGATTAGAATTTGAGTTTCCAGGAAAGCAATCTTCATATCCTCTTTCTTTGTTACTGTGTATGTTGTTGATAGAGTATCTTTTATTACGTTACAGCATAAAAGTGTTATAGTATGGGGTACTTTATTTAGGGAAATGTCCTATAAGTCAAGCAGATTGCAGGTATATGCGGTATAGAACATAACTTAGTCATTAATTTAGTCATTAATCTTAGCTTTTGCATAATTTGCCTGTGCTTTACTTTATAATTTTAATACTTTGCAGACTTTTTTAACAACAAAGGCAATGTGTAGTTGAATAGATTGTTTCTGTTGTTCGCCACCTTCTATTACTAAAATAAACTTCTGTCACTAGGGTTACAATAAGAGCATTTCTGCAGCCGAAGTGATAATCCGCTTTGCTTTCCAAGCCTCTATCACAGTCTTGTGTATTGCATGTCCCTGCTCGCTGGGATTAGCCACCCCGACCGCTGTCATGGTTGGTACTGGAGTAGGAGCTCAGAACGGCATCCTGATCAAAGGAGGAGAGCCGTTAGAGATGGCGCATAAGGTAAGAAATGTGGGTTATTGTGACAAGAACTTTAACCGCTGGTATCGGTGGCGTTTTGCCAATTGCTGCCTGAGCAGATCGTTACACGTACATCAGTGATGTGTGATCGTGCTGGTAAGTTTGGTTAAATTGGGTGGGTTTCTGAGGAAGCCGTACATTAAAGCTTTGTTCACTGAATGAAGTCTTCCTGTTTTGCTGCAGGTAAAGGTGGTCGTGTTTGACAAGACGGGCACTATTACTCATGGGACTCCGGAGGTGATGCAGGTGAAGTTTCTAGTGGAGGGTAACCAACTACCACGTAATAAAATGCTGGCGATAGTGGGGACTGCAGAGAGTAATAGCGAGCATCCTCTTGGAGTAGCAATAACAAAATACTGCAAAAAGGTAAGTTAGTTATACAGGAAAAGAGTAGTTTGTGTTACGGAAGGGCGCTCTTGCAGTACATAATATGTACGAATAGTTTTGTGTTAGTTAGAAAGTAATTGATGTATTCAGTTGGGAAAGCTAAAAATTGTGGAGCCCACATAAATCACTTGACGCCATACTAGATGCACTGGATACTCAAACTTACATTTTGATGAGTGATTGACTATTCCTCTGCTCCCGTTAGAGTTCGTTTGACTGCACTTTATTTTGTGGGGTTTATAAATACGGCATGCTTTTATATATTTGAAAACTTTCTCACTTTGCGTTCTTTTTGTTTAGGAACTGGACTCAGAAACCCTTGGGACATGTACAGATTTTCAGGTGGTTCCAGGCTGCGGCGTTAGTTGTAAAGTCACCAATATTGAAGCATTACTCTACAGGAAAAATAAAATGGTTGAAGAAAACAATATTAAAAATGTGACACTTGTGAAAATAGAGGAAAATACAGAAGAATCAGTGCAGCCTGCTTTGATTATCGATGCTGAACTGCCAAGTAAGCTAACTCTGGTTGATAGAATAAAATAGATAATTTTTGCTGTTGTGTTTTTAGGATCCTTAAGAACGAGGTCACTTTTTTCTGCCCTGGAGAACTGGGCTTGCATCGAGACACACCTGAAATAGTTGGTCATTAGTTTATTTCATGCCCACACATCACTTGGGACATTTTGATTAAATACAATTTGACGTTATGCGTTGAATACGGGGCTGGAAAATCATATAGGAGTTGTCTTTCAGCTCACTCTGTTTTTACTTTGCTTCATCCCCACTTACCATTTGCTAGCCAGAATTAAATATATTTGCATAACTGACTGGTTTTCAATCAAGAACGGCTCATTGTTAGATCTTTCAACTATATTGAGTTGTTATATATAAATTAGAAGCATTGAGAAAGGGACTTGGTCCTTTACTGTCCTTTGACCTGTGATTCTTGGTCTACTGACATGGTAACTACCCAGTACTGAAGAGACGTGTCTTTCTTGTCAAGAACACATGAAAAGACTGGTAGGGCAGAAAGTATTGAGAAATACTTTCTGTTCGGATTCTCTGTAATGATATTCCTGTGCATAGTGGGAGAACCTGGACAGGAGTAGCTAGAGGGAACCTTTCTGGTTATCCATATGACAGCAGGATTGTATTTTCTTCCTTCAGCTACTCTGACTTCTCACAAATACTCTGTTCTCATTGGGAACCGGGAATGGATGAATAGAAATGGCCTCCTTGTTAAAAATGAAGTTGATAAAGCCATGATGGAACACGAGCGGAGAGGTCGCACAGCAGTTCTAGCAGCTGTTGATGGTAAGTTCAGTGCTGTCTTTTTTTTATTCAGAGGTTGATTTGGTACTATTTAAACAGAGAGTAACAAGTAATAATGTCATAGCAGTTAATACCTGAAGCAGAATAATGGGATGAAAAGAGATCATTAGCTGGTTTTATAACACTTTCATATGAGAAAGACATCTTCCTGCCTTTTTTAACTGACAGCAGAGTTGGACATAATGCGAAGGCTTCAAAGAGAGCAAAGGGGAAGAAAGGAGAAAGAAGGAAATTTTTTTGTTGTTGGACAGTCCATGCTTTGTACTGCCTTAAACACTGCTGCCCTGATATCTGTTCTCATTCTGCTTTTTACTGTCAGTATTACTGTTTCTGGAATTGGTCTTAGTGGGGAAAACAAGTTACATTCTTTTTTCTTAAAGCAGTAAAGATCTTTACTACGAACACATTCTTCCTTTCTGTTCTTTTAGGAGTGCTTTGTGGCTTGATAGCTATTGCTGATACTGTGAAACCAGAAGCTGAGCTGGCAGTCTACACTTTGAAGAGTATGGGGTTAGAAGTTGTCCTAATGACTGGTGACAACAGCAAAACAGCAAGATCTATTGCCTCTCAGGTGAGCTGTTACACGTGTGTTTGGGTTTGAAGCTTGCTACAACCCACCTAGAGGAAGCGTGCTGTGTCGTGTTGATACTGCTTGTGGCTGGCATAGAACTGGTCTATTGTGAAAAATGGTAATTTAAACAAATTCAGAGTAAGGGGGGAACTAAAGAACCCTTTTGGAATGGAAACAGCATCAACTTTAAATTCAGAGCTGTTCTCCTATCAGCTGGGTTCGGTCTTTAGCTCATGAACGATAACATGGGTTTCAGCCTTCCTAGTCACATTATTAGAGGCAGAAGCTTCGATAGCTAGTAGAAAAGCTGCGAGACAGTTGTGTACTTCTCTCTCTTCAGGTTGGCATCACCAAAGTGTTTGCAGAGGTTCTTCCCTCCCACAAAGTAGCCAAAGTGAAACAATTACAAGACGAAGGGAAACGGGTGGCCATGGTTGGAGATGGTATCAATGACTCCCCAGCTCTTGCCATGGCCAATGTGGGAATTGCTATCGGCACGGGTACTGATGTAGCCATTGAGGCAGCTGATGTGGTGTTAATTAAGGTAAGAAATAAGAGTGCTACATTAAAATGAATGATAAGAGGGGTTAGGCAGCCTGGGATGTCCTGAGTAATTCAGACCACTGCTGAGGTGTACAGCCTTCGTAAGCCCGGAGAACCGGAGCAGAGAAGAGATTGTCTTCATCGTGTTTGTTTAGCGTAGTGATAACTGTCCTATAAAGGAAACTTCCTCATTTTCTGGGTGCTACAAATTTTGTGGTAATTCAAGTCTGAGAGCGGGCAAAGGAGGAAAAAGTGACCTGACCTTTGGCAACCATAAATTCTATTTCAGTGACATACCACAGTACCTCCAAGGTTATAGTTGCTTCTTCCTACACATCAACACCACCTTGACAGAACTTGCGGTCAGTGTCTAGAGCTGTCCTTTGTGGTGCTGTGTACATCGTTTGGATTATGATGACATCTGGAATAAGATTGGCAGTGATGGTATGGGCTCTGTGCAGACAAACCAGAGCAGCCTGCAGAATACTTACTACAGGCAGTCTGCTACATCCAGTGTCTGGGAATTAGCTTTAAAATAGGAGTATGATGACGCTACGTGTATGCTTTTTTTTATCTCTCTTTGACTTCTCCAGTAAACATATTAACTTGCAGGACGACTTGATGGATGTGGTAGCAAGTATAGATTTATCCAGGAAAACTGTGAAAAGGATCCGGATCAACTTTGTCTTCGCTCTAATTTATAATCTCATTGGAGTTCCCATAGCTGCTGGTATGTGAATGTTTCCCTGCAGTAATAAGATTGTGCTTCGGGAGTAGATGATTGCAGTGATTTACTATTGTGTGGAAGAGTATCCATTTACTTTATTTCTGGCTGTCAGTAAGCACAGAGTTCTCTGCCTGGGAACGTTGCAGCGGTGTATTTGTGAGCTGTCCTCCTCCCATGTTACGGCTGTTAGGGATTTGCTCAGCACATGACAATAACTTTTAAGACAAAAAGTTTATTGGATGAGCCTGATCCTGCGAACAAGCAGTTTACTGCAAAACAGGCAAGACATGCCTGCCTCTGAATTTCAGACTGCCTAAGTGACGCATCCACCTTATTCACCTGTAGGTTCTAGCTGAGAGAGAACACAAATATTTGTTTATTAAATATTTGTCATTTAACACTGAACTAAAATCCTATTTATTAACTTCTTGAAATATAACTAAAATTAGACAGTGAAATTGTATGTGTTAATATATGACTAATGCTGTGTTCCTGCTCTGAAATTATTGCTCTGTTCTTTTTCTAGGTGTCTTCCTGCCCGTTGGTTTGGTTTTGCAGCCCTGGATGGGATCTGCAGCAATGGCTGCCTCCTCTGTGTCCGTTGTGCTTTCTTCCTTGCTGCTAAAGATGTGAGTATGAGCAATTTTGTGGTTTGTAATTTGGACTTGAAGCCGAAGGTCTTTCGCTTTGAGTGGCAGAAGCTAAGTGTGGGACTACGGCGGATTTCAAAGCTTGGTGAGGAACAGTTCAGGCAGGTCTGTCTTTAGCAGCAGTTGGTTTTGTTTTTGCTTGAGGAGTCATTTGGTCCAAAGTGCTTCAGACGGTAGTGTTTAAAAGTGTCATTTCTAATGTGAAGAGAAACGTACAAATCAGAACTGGGTTCAGAATGCAGAATTCCTTCATTAGAATTAATTGAATTAAATTAGGAATTTAATTCAGTTTCTCTCCACTGAGAACTCATTCTCAGTGGAGAACTGAGTTCCTCTCTCTCGACTGAGAGTTGAGAATTCTCAATTCTCAGAATGGAGAATCCTTAGAAATTAGAATACATTAGGCCTTTGTATATTTGTGAGGGATCTTGTCAGGACGTGCTGCCTTCTGAGACAGCGCAGCTGGAAACACCACCCTGGGGATTGTTACAGTAAGCAAACCAAGCTGCTGCGCTTGTCACGGTGTTATTCTGCCTTACGAGTCAGGGCAGCACTGTGGTGGGAATGGTATCTTTGGCTGTTTAGTTAACACACGAGGCTTGAGGAGGAGGAGGAGAGTAGCAGAGTTGGTCAATGACAGCCGCAGTAGTCCACTCCCAGGAGGTACATTTTGTTGATGGGTTTTGCAGCTGCTCAGCACCACCGCAGCAGTTACGTGCTGAGTGAGGCGCGTCAGCTCCACCTGTTCTTCTGCATCCTGGCCAAAAATCCCTGAATTAGCTTCTGGCTGGATAGTAGCCTTGCAAAATCTGAAACTTTCATTACTGTATCATCAGTCAAACTCTAAATGTCTCTGGCTTGTGCATGGTCATAGCACGTAGGCTAGTTTCTTTCCATATTTTAGTGTACTTGACTTCAACCTGAGATGTATTGTCATCTTTTGTTTCTTCCTTCCTTAGGTACCAGAAACCAAATGCTGAGAAACTCGAGTTCCGGGCCCGTGGCCAAATGAGGCACAAGAGCCCATCGGAAATCAGCGTCCACATTGGAATTGATGAGACTGGGACAGGCTCGCCTAAACTCAGCTTGATGGATCGAATCATCAATTACAGTAGAGCCTCTATAAATTCTCTCTTTTCAGACAAGCGTTCAGTGAACAGCATCATTCTTAATGAACCAGATAAGCATTCACTTTTGGTGGGAGATTTTGGAGAAGATGATGACACAGCATTATGAAAGACTCATCGCTCCTCTCCCACCCTCGCTAAGCAAAAAAAAAAAAAGAACCAACCACAACCCTGAAGCAAAATCAAAAAACAACCAAAACAGCGGTCGAGAAGTCTGTGCACGTACTGATCATTTCTGGAGGTTTCAGATGTATTTCTTCGTTACTGTAGAAAGGTAGTTTTTGCAGTGACTTTCCAGGATCGTTGTTTTTTTGTTTGTTTGTTTTTAAACTAGATTTACCAAAAAAAATGGTGCAGGGGCTGTTAACGCTTGCAAACTGGGCTGTGTTACCATTCCGTGAAGCTTGCAGTATAGCATTTTTTGGCAAAATATAACTAAGGAAATTAAGGAATCGGAAACCTACTTCTGAGCCTTACAAAGGCTACTTTACGCATAGCCAAGTTTAGTACTGTGTTAAAAAATTATTAATTACTGCAACTGCAAAATACTGGAGGTTCTGTGTTTGCAGATAGATGTGCCTTACTTCAAAACTTCCAGGACCCTCTTGTTTCCATAGCCTGAGCCTGCCTTCCTCCAGAAATGGTTCCTCTCAAATGCCTTTTCTTTTTCCAGACATCTGGTTCCAGCTTTTCACACTCCTTGCTTCAATTCATCTCGCTGTTTGTTGTCTGGATGCCTGTGAGGCAGAGATAACTGAGAGATTTTGGGTTTGCTTTCTACCATCATCCCCACACTTAACTCTCTCCATCTGTGCCCCAGTACACTCCTGCTACCAAAACTACCTGCTTGAAGCTGGAATGGGTTGGGAGGTTTGCGCATTCCCAACCTCTCCTAAGCCAAGAACTCCTGTGATATCTGAGTGTAGTATGGACGTGATGTGGTATTAGCCGAAATGTTTAGTTTTTAAGAAGGCAGCAATGTAGTCAGTGCTCACTCCCCGTGTCTGCTAGCACTCCTTAAATGAACCAGAGTAGTTAGGACTGGTGTCCCGCAGTCTGCCTTTAAAATCTTTACAGTTCAGTCTTTGCAGACGTCTAATACCATCAAAGAATTCATTGTGTGTCAGATACTGCACTAACAGCAGCGACTTGTAAAAGATCAGTTGAATGTCGGTAGACCTGGAATGGTCCAGAGTCCATCCCATAAATTGATCCAAACCTCCTTTGCTTGGGATGTTCAGATCCCGGCTCTGTCTTCATTTGTTACTGAACTGAAATATCAAAATGCAGGTTTTGATCATTAAATCATGAATATTAAAAATGTTCTCAATGAGAAATAGAGGTGTCCATCGTCCAGTAGGTAGCTACCTCTTTGTTACTTAATAAACCTTGTTCTTTAAGTACTCTTTAAGTACTCTGCTGAGACAGCGCTCTGCAGCAATTACGAGGTTCGATAATATTAAGTTGCATTACAAAATCCAGACCACAGTGTAAGCGTGTAATTCCAATTTGTGCTTGTAGAGAATTGCAGTCTATGAAAATGGAAGAGTTGTGCTGTGGAATACACTTAGTATGTCAGCATGCTGGCTGGATTGCAGGGAGGAGAACAACGTCATTTGTTGCTGCCGCTAGTTTAAGAAACAAAATATTTCTGTGGCAGGATTTAGTTCCTTAGTGTCTCTACATGAATATAGTCTATGTTTTTAAATTAGATTATAGCTATATGTATACATTGTAGTGTTAAGAAATGCTGAGATACATTAGTGCAAAGCCATTCTGTAAGATGTTGTTCGCAGTTTTCAGCAACAAAGCTGTTTCTTACAAAGCAGATAGTTTCCTAAAAACTACTTGCTCGTATTGTGATGGGGATTTAGTGCTTCATGACCGTGCAAACTGTTTCCAAAGATTTCAGTTTTCTTGTCTGTCCACAGTCATTCTCGGTGCTCTTCTGCGCAAGATCCTGCAGACGAAGGGCAAGTGTTTGACGTGTTCTTGTCTGGGTTGTGCTGATGGGTGGTCCAATCGTGCCGTGAAGACACGAGGCCGATCCTAGCATGCTTCCAGGTGGGAGTTCCACTACTGCAGGTGCTGGGAATGGTATATATGGCTGTAAAAGACAGACATCACGCTCTTACTGCAGGAAATGGAGTAGTAATTTAGGCTTAAATTCCTGGTTGGTAGGTAAAGCAGCATGAAGAATTTGTTAAATTACTTCCAAATATATTTTTAGAGCACTTGTCTTCAACCTTTTGTTGTCCAAATTGTACGTAGGTTGAATGGCTGCGGTGGAATGCTGGCTTTATCACCAGCTCCTTCCCAGTACGAATGGGGTTTTTTGGCTTTTCCATTTTCTGTGAAACACGGCATTTGATCCAGTTACAGCAAAATAAGGCTACTTTTCAAAACCAGGGTACTCAGTGAGGTGGACAGATGGTTATCGGTGAATAAGAACAGTCAAATGCTGGCAGAGAGGGAACGGGGTAGCAGGTTGTGGGTGCATCGGAGGATCAGACTCTCGAGACAGGAGATAATTCAGTGTTAGCCCCAGAAGGAGCGGGGGTAAGGTGGCTGTGGTAAATCTGGGCTTGAATTCAGGTGAAGCTTTTTAACTACAACAGCTGTTCGATCCTGAGACAGCTTCTGTTAGAGCCGCTACGGGTGGAGAGCAGATTAGTCCCTTTCAATCCAGGTTTCCTCCTTAGGAAAATCTGTCTGGACGTGTCTCTTGAACTTGAATTTAGTACACAGTGTGTTTGGGTAATGTACAGCTGATGAAGAAATTCAAAGTCCAGATCATCGAAAATAGGTTGTCTGTCCAACACCCGCCCCAAAGGTGTGATATTGACTTACAGAATGTTTATCATGCCATTAAAATACTCTATAAGGTGCTTGATATTGAAGAACCAAAATATTTTTCAGTTTGAATGTACAGTGCAAGTGAAATAATGTGGGAGCTGAATGTTTTCCCAAATGTAAGTGTTTTAATATGTAAATATCTTACTCCTGTTGGAGACAGTTTGGATTCAGGCATTTAAAATATCACTTGGAAACACACAGTTAGAAATGAAATTGTGTATTACTAGTTTGTCTGTTGTATTGTTTTCTGTAACTAGCTATTTATAAAACCTGTGCTCTATTTAAAAAAACGAAGTACATATGCTCGAGGCTTTAAAAATTACTCTTTGAATCTTACCAATAAACTTTTAAAAGAGTAGACACTTGAAATTTTATACAAAAACGAATGTGAAGCTGAAAAAAACACAACAAAGCAAGCAAGCATTTTTATTTATTAAAAACTATGTTTGTTTTTTTGCTTAAAACAGAACTTCCAATGAAATGTTTTCAACTTGAGATTTTTTTTTTTTTATTCAATTTTGGTATGAAGAATGGAGAAATGAATGCTGTTGTGGAATGTTAATTGTGTGCTGTTACATTTCTTTACACCTAGAAACATGTAGTCTCACACTTCCTGTTCTTTTAAGACCATGCCTCCATCATTGTAATGACAATTATAAGCTATATAATAAAAATGTAACATCCAAAACCTGGTTTAAATCACGCTCTATGATGTCCTTTAAGTATTCCTTTGGCTGACTTCACAGATTCTTCAGCCAACTGTGCAAAACCTCCCCCCGTTCCTTCCCTGGCACTGTTCAATTAAAAGGCCAAACGTGGTACCTCGGGGATGGGATGATGTCGGGTTGTGCGCGTACAGGACGGAGGTTCCGAAAGCAGTTCTGCGTGTCACGCGTGCACTTCACCTTCCCCAAGTAAGAGAGCTCTGGGTGAAATGAGACGGGTGGAGCGCTGGTGCTTTTTGCTTTTCGGCAAAAGGCCGCAGATTCGGGGTTTCTCGGGCGTCTTTCCAGCCCTGCTAAACTGCGGGGCCTTGAGGAAGACACTCAGCCTGCGTGAAACTGTAGGGCTGCTGGCAAGTGGTGTTAGTGAAAGCCAGGAAATCGTGGAATAATCATCGCATCCAGAGCATCACTGTGTTACAGAATCGCGGAGCAGCTGATGCTGGAGCAGGCTGCTGGCGGTCACGTAGTCGAAATGTGTCAAAGCAGGTGAGCTACAGCCCATTTCCCAGGACTGAGATTTTTAGTATCTCCGCAGCCTCTTTGGGCAGTCTGTGCCAGCGGTTGACCACCCTCACAGAGAAATGGTGTTTCCTTAGGTGAGGATGAAAGGTCCTGGGTTCCAGTTGGTGCCAGTGCCTCTTGTTCCTTCACGAGGCACTACTGAGCACAGCACGGCTGAAGAGCGATGGTTTATGTGGCCGCTCTCTGTCCCAAAGAAAGTTGTCGAGCAGTGAGTGGTGGGGAGAATTCCACGTGAGTGCTCCCGTGTTCCTCTCATGGAGACAGCCGGGCTCCCATCCCCAGAATAATCACCTGGGTCAAAATTTAGCACAAATTGCCAAAGCCTTGATGGTCTCCTGAGCAGTGTTTGAAGCGATGGGGAGCAATAACAGGAGGAGATCCCCTTCTCAGCTGCCCCTGTCAGAAGAGGTCCTGAGAGCCCGCCTGCTCCCCAGGTTGTGGTCTCTGATGGCCAGTGCAGCCCCAGGGGCTTTCTACCTTCAGTTTGTCAGGATAGAAAAAAGGTGTGAAGCCTGAACAGGTCTTACATTTTTTCAGTTTTCTAGAAGCGTCTCTCAAACATTTTAAGTAAAGAATGTCTGAACGCTCCAGTACTCCTTTGAGCTGTTTTTCTTATTTTTATTTAAAAAACAAACAAACAAACAAACCCCCTGCTCTGTCCAAACTGCTTCTTGTCCCCTGTGTTTGCCAGGCTGCCTCTCCGCCGCACCTTATGCCTGCTCACGGGTGGATTGGCCAGGCTGGCTTCTGGAGTTCGGCGGTGCCATTTTTGTCGTATAGCCAGAAGAAGAGTGCCTTTTTGATTTTTCTGGATTGCTCGGGCCAGGGTGCTGCGAGGATCTGCAGGTCCCTTGGGACCTCAGCTCATCTCTGCCTAGCGCCGAGTCGGTCTCACATGGAGACCGTGCCGGGGGTTTTAGCGTGACGATGCATGATGAAGACCTCCTCTGGTGTCTCCTTCCGTGTCGGAGGTGACTCGCTGCTTGGCTAGAGCTGGATGGGCAGATCCTGCTACACCAGGGAAGAGGCTGGGAGGGCGTCCACGAGACCGCGCTGCTGGGGAGTGTGACCAGGGGTGAATATCTGAGGCTAGCTCTAAATGAAATCCCAGGGGCTCTACAGACATGTTTGGTCACCACTAATTTTAGGCAGAATGATTCTCTGTCTTCACTCAAGATCTCTGCTGTTGTGCAGAGGACTAAGTTTGCATCCAAGTCTTTCCAAGATGAAGAATTTTGCTTTCAATTAAGACACAACCCTGTAATTTCATCCTCTTGGACTGACTCTCTTTGGCCTAATATGCCCCAACAGGTGTGGAGACCTACAGTTTTTAGCACTCGTGGTTTTGAAAAAACAGGTTTGTTGCACACAAATAGTAACCAAAACATTTAGGTTTGTTTAATTTAGGCCTTCAGTTATTTTGGGTTAGGAGAGTGTGTGAACCTTCTCGTTTCAAATTGAACGGTCTATTTTTAGCTATGGTGAATTTTAAAAGAAATAAAATAAAAATTCACTAGAACAGTTTTTTGCGTATATATCCAGCTGCAGTTTTGCAGCAGACTGTTTAGTGAAGTGGATCAGAAGCACCTCGGTCTGCAGCCTCAGGCTTCTGTCACTGCGACACTTCCCACATAACTCGTGTAAGGAAAGTCTGACTAAAGCCGCAGTCAGTCTCCCAAGGTACAAAACACATCTCGGCCTCAGTTAGGGTAAGATCAAATATTTGTTTTCTAACATCTTTTGGTTTTCAGCAGCTTTATAGTCACAAGGCTAAGATGGAATAAAATAGACTGTATCAGTGAAAATGTGCTTTGAGATCTAGAAAATCTTTAACTTTTGAATCTCATAGAAAACAGCTCATTTTCCTGAGTCAATCCAGACTGGCCAACCCAGCTGCAGTGTCACGATACGGTATCAGGCGTCAGCAAACCGGGCGTTTATACCCGCTGCACGGCACACAGCCATACATCCAAATTGTCTGATGTCACTGGTGGTGTTAAATGTCTTCCATAATTGAAAGTCTTTTGTCTAACACACAGTAGCATATCCCTTACAAGCTGCACTTCCCAGGTTCTGGCATCTTGGCAAGAGAAATACCCCAGTCAAGTAAGTTACGCTGATATGAAGCTGCACAACCTCGCTGAACAGAAAACTCATCAGATTAACGCGTCTGGATTTTACAATCATCTCAATAGTTTCAGGGAAGATCACTGATTAATCTGGAGGACACTGATCTGGATTCATTGTAACATTTTATCTATAATAACCTGTATTTATAAAAAAAAAATCACCTCCCCCCAAAAAAACAAACAAGAAACGCAAACAAAAGAACAACCCCCCCCAAAAAAAACAAAACAAAACCCCAGATGCTTGTTAAGTAGCCAGGAGTTCCCAAATCTGTGTCAAATGCTCCTGAGAACAAGGTACGATACAAAAATCTCTGCATTCATCTGGCCAATACACATCATCTGTGATTCAAGTAACACCAAGTTCAATAGATAAAGAGTTAGAAATTATAAAGACTCTCACGGAATTTGAAAATGCCTCTCCTTTCCTTAAATCTGACAAGTCAATGATGTTTCCAAAGTGAAAACTTTGTGTTGTCACAGAGTAAATTCTGCTGCAAGGCACTGATTTCAGTTTTACATTAGCTCGTAGAGGTGTTTACCACAGCAGCCTCTCGCCTGCCTCACATCCCTTGGTGGCNGGGGGGGGGAAGGTTCAATTACTTGGATCAAATACAGGTTCATTTTACCCTGTATGAAATCAGCAGAACAAATACCAGCTTCTAGGGCTCTGCTGGAAAATGATACATGGGTAATTGTAGGATTAATGTTATTCTAAAACTTATTTTCTTGTTTGGCATTCCAGGAGCACACAGAAACGCTGTATTCCAGCAGCCTGCCATAGCTGGGTACTCCACTGGTTAATACTGGAGCCTCTGCAGCCGCTGCCTGAAACACCATGTTTTCAGGCCCGATGGAGTCCATTTTACCAGCACACATACTTTTTTCTTTAACCACTCCTAGATGCTTTCATTTTCATACAGCTACATTATCTTCTTTTAAGATGGTCTTTCTTTTTTTTTTCTTTTTTAAGTAACATTTTTAAAAAGCATCTCTGCAGAACAGTTTGACAAGCCCCGAAGGTCGGGCTTTGATTCAAAATTCAGCATCTGTCTTGATACCAGAGCTGCGCTACTGGCAATGGTCTTTTCTTTTCCTTCCAGTTTACCTGATAATTTAAGTAGTAGCTGTGAATTTGTATCACGTCTACTATGTCATGAATGAAAACTGCTGCAGAGGTAAGATTTTCTTTTTGTATCCCATTAAACAGGCCTCTAAAATAAATTTCCTGAGGAGAGTTTGAGAGCTGTAAGCATACAGGCTCAGATGCAAGAAAAAAGAGACAGCGTGTACAGAGCAGGCTTCTTTAGCATTTTCAGTTTAAACACCCCCCCCATCCCCATCCCATTTTATACTCGGACAGACCTGAAGCCCTTCATTCCCTGCTAATGTTCGAAATGAGATTGTGCACAATCATTTGCCAACCTGCTGACATTAGGCGAGCAATGGGAGCACCCAGACCATGTACACATTTATTCTCTGGCTACAGCAGTGCAAGAAGCTTAAAATTTTGCCCATGCTTCAGGCAGTTGTTTCCACAGTGCCAGCGTGGCTACTCAGACTCCGTATCCCAATAGATGATGGGAAGAGCTGGGAAGAACTACAAAAAACAAAGTTGGACCTGGTGAGAACATACGGGATTTGTGTTCACATAAATCTTAATCTTCAGAGCAGAAGTCAGTTTGTCGGTATAAATCTTAATATTTTTGCTTAATTTGTCCTTAAATTGCAACGCTCCTGCCTGGTAATGTGAGTGCTTTACTATCACACATGGAGGTGGAGGCCCTGCCTTGCCCTGAAGGGCAGAGAAGTTTGCCAGCAGGTAACTCCTCCTTGTATTTAAGATAAAAAGTTGAAAGCTAACCTGGTGCATGTACACTGTAACAAATCCTTAGTAATTTCTCTACCTCTCAGTCTTTGCTAATTCCACAGAGCCACAGCTGGCTTATAATTTACGAAGTACGTAAACGAGCATTCCCTGCTGTTAAATGCTCAAGTTCAAAATAGGTACGGTCACCTCCAGAGGTGAACTCCACAGACACCCATGGTGAATGCCGAATAGCCTGAAAATAACGACAGGTCCTTTGTGTGAAAGGCCTGACCTGCACGAGCAGGAGAGCTTCTTCCCATCGATAGTTTCAGAAGATGAAAGCTGAGAAGAACTGAATTGGTGCTTCATCCTGTCTCCTCTCTTTTACCTGGTACTGGGACAGCTTCCCAGTGGGGTGGCACCTCCGCAGCCTGCCTACCCCAGAGCACCCGAACTTTGGTTTGCGCTGTGAGAAACTGCCCTCATTAAGGAGGTATGAGAGAAACTGAGGAGAAAAAGACAAGATCTGCTTCTTCCTTCAGTGCTCAGTGGCTTGGAAACTGAGCGAATTACAAATTAACAAAGCACACTTGTAAGTTCCAAAGTTTAAAATAAGAAATATATTTAAACACAATGAAGTGGAAAGCCTATGAGTGGATCAGGTAACTAGAAACAGGGAAAAAGCACCTGGCAGAGGTGCTTTGGGGAGGAATTTTCTTGTGGAGAGGCAGGGAAAAAAGTTTCCATTGCACCTTGCAGGAACCATGAAACCACAGAGAAATATTGGTTGGAGCGTTAACATTTCCCAGTGCATCCTCGCCCGCCTTCCCCTAGAGGGCCCTGTTTATTAAACCTCTGGTTTATTCTATGCACTGAACACACAGTTCAACAGCAAATCTATTGGGAGGGTATAACTGGGGATTTGTCTTATTATTAGTTGGTGATTACTGTTAGACTAGTTTGTTACCCATTTTTTAAGCAGGCAGAATTAAAGCTCGAAAACTAAAGATAGAAGTTGATTGCATTAAGATAGATAAATGTGCAGTTAAGATTGATGAGGGGAATACGTCTGATATTTATATTGAATACCAACATACATGCCCCAAACACCGTCAGCTTTGATTATCCAAGACAATCCCGTATTACAAATCAGTTCAATAGATTTTAAATAATAAACTTTAAAAAAAAAATTAATCTTAAACTGTGGTACTAAAACCCCATAGTGACTTATGTGATACACGTGTAAAAGCCTTAATGTAAACGGTCTTGCTCTAGACTCATTCCACGCTGCTCTGTTTCTGAAATCTAGGTGCATAAGGCTGAGCGCCAGCATTTGGGGGGAAAAAAAAAAAAAGGCTCTTTCTCAGTCTCCCTCCCGAACTTCTTCCCACTCGCTCTCTCTCAAAAATGCGAAGAATGCTCTCTTATCTTTCCTACAAGATATGTGTGCTTGAATACTGCGCTACTGCAAGGAGAAAAGAAAATTTAGAACTGGTGCTGAAGCCTGTTTTTAAGTAGAAGCTTAAAATGCAGAGGGTGGTTATAAAAGCAGGAAGTTTCTGGAGACTGGGTCACGTGACACAGATGAAGATGCAGATTACTGGTCTCCAAACCACAACCCTTCAGTTTGAGTCATATAAATATGCAGGCCAGCGCACCAAAGCCCATGGTCCGCCTAAACTTGCCGCAATCCAATTTCTTTCGGCTAAACGATGCAGGCAGGATCGTGCATAGCGATGGCTATGTCAGTCTAAAGTACAGCTTCTGTTTCATTTTCCTAGAAATTGCTTCCTAGGATGGTCACAGGTCTTAACGCCAGATCCTTGGTTTCTTTCGTTACCAGCCCTTTGCCCTCCTGGCTTTTTTGTACTAGTTAATTTAAAAGTACGGGATTTGAACTGTTTACATGGGCCTTTTTCTTTAAATATTTGCAGTATATTCTAAATATTTCACAACAGGTGGGAAGGACAAAAAGGTGACTCAAGCGTGGAAATGAGCTTTGAGTCTCGAACACGTGTCTGTAATACTTCTCCATTCTTTATAACTTCTTTATCATGCACAGATTCTGGTATCCTGGCCATATCCCATCTGGAATTATGTTCTGGAACCACAAGTTCTCGCGTGACTTCCTCCCTATTCCCCTACCTCATCTTCTTCACCAAAAAATGGAGAAAAAGCAAGCAAGCATAAAACCAGAGTACGCCTTACGAACTATGGCTGCAGTTCTGCAGGTCCTTACAACTGTGCTAAGCTTCTGACTTCACATGACTGCAGACTTCTTACACAATACTCTACTAGCTTATTATATCATATAGTTGTAGTGGCGTTAGTCCTATCAAGTGTCCTTGGTCAATTTTTTTCTGTGGCTTGCTTAGTCCTTTATTCCTGACTGCCCTCTTCTAACTGGGGATTAGCAAGTGTCCCTCTGTCCCCTCTCCCCAGTCAGCTGTGCCATCTTACATTACTGTAGCTGCTCAGGTTACTGTGTTCCTGCCACACACTGTGACATTTCTCCTCCATACTTCTTTACCCCTAGGAGGTGGCATGCAAGCTTTTTAAAATAAAGCCTTGTGCTGATGAATGAACCCGTTTACCAGGGAAAGTAATAGGTGATGCAATGATGCAGTTGTGGATTGCAGCTGAAAAGAGCCTTCCTTTCTGAGTCAGCATTAAGGAATTTAACCGTTTCCTTGGAAGAAAGCAGCACAACACAAAGTAGAATGGGGAGAAGGAAACAGTTAATTTCAGAACAGTCGAATAGTTACAGCTCCTGTGGATCTGGAGTACCCCTTCCTTACCTTTTTACCCAGAGTCCCTTTAATATGAGTGAGTGTTCACCTGCTGTTGGTTGCACTTCAGGCTCTGCGGGTAAAAGCAGCTCTTAGTATCCGTGCTTGGGTGCAGGCAATCCCTGCTCCTGAAAGAGCTCTGTTGCCGAACTAACCCTGGAACACAATCCAAAAATGGAGCACTCCCAGACACTGGGAAGGCTGGATTCAGGACCGATTTAGGATTTGAATCCTGGGCCTTGGGGGACGTTGTATCAGCATTGATGCTTCAGATGTCCCTGCCCACTGGCGATCCTGCGAGGACTGTCCACGTCCTCTGGTTTACAGGGACCCTGCTGGCTATTGCAAGTTCAGGGCTGGTTTACTAATTCGCGGGATGGACCCCTGGATACACTCCAGATTTACTCTGCAGTCAATATTGAGACTACTACTGGACCTAATTTAATTTGATTTGTATCTATAGACAATAAGCTCCAGTGACACACACTGGTAAACTAAGGTGGTGTTTGTTTGGTCTTCTCCATCCTAATAGGTGACCACCTAATAGGTGATTTTACATCAGCTATTAGTTTGTTCCCACTTGTGTTATTTCAGTTTTTATTGGTGTTGGGATCACCATGTAACTTGGGTAAACTGATGTCTCTAACCTGTCTTGGAGGCCCATCCAGGCTTTTCCGAACCTTCTGACAAGTCTTGCGGCAGGATGCTCCCGCTCTTCTGCCCCAGAGCCCACGCGGGCTGCATGTTTTCATCCATGTGTGAGCAGTGCATTAATTTGGCACTCTACCTATCTTCATACTTTGCTTCTTATAAGTGCACACTTGTTTTCTTCTGTTTTGCCTGCACTTTGCTTGCCTGTTTTAGGCTGCTCCTCTAAGTTTGGCATTTCTGTCAAAAAAAAAACCCCACGTTTTTGTCAGGCACTCAGCTTGCCATCACAATTTTCTCAGCAGTGTTTGCATATTTAGTGAGTGTGGGAAAAAAATGAACCTGCCAGCAAACAGAAAGGCCTAGCTATCCTACGGGTAAAAGTCAAAAGACCATGAGCTCCCGTTTCGTACAGCATACAGTCCATTGCATTGTGTTATAAACTATGCACATATGTGTACATACAGCGGGCGAGGCAATTTTTTGACAAACCATACTTCTGCAAAGTGTGTCCCTTTAAACAGTTGGGTTTTTTACCCAGTTGTCTTGAAAAATATAAATCTATCTAGGTCATTTAAAAATATCCTGGGTGCCTATCTTTTAGTTGAGATGCCAGACCCGTGCGTCGGCTGTGCAGGCGTCTGTCCTTCATTTAAGGGATCCCCACCAACTGACAGACATCCGACGTTTATGGATCGTTTACCCTAAGATATGACCCATAACTATTAATTTGGATCATAGAATCATCTAGGTTGGACGGAACCTTTAAGATCATGGAGTGCAACCGTTAACCGAGCACTGCCAAGGCCACCACTACACCATGTCCCTCAGAAACACCTCTACACGTCTGTTGAAAACCCTCAGGGATGTCAATTCCACCACTTCCCCGGGCAGCCTGTTCCGATGCTTGACAACCCTTTCAGTGAAGAAATTTTTCCTAGTATCCAATCTAAACCTCCCCCGGCGCAACTTGAACCCATTTCCTCTCATCCTATCATTTGTCACTAGGGAGAAGAGGTCAGTCCCCATCTCTCTACACCCTCCTTTCAGGTACTTGTAGAGAGGGATAAGGTCCCCCCTCAGCCTCCTCTTCTCCGGGCTAAACAGCCCCACTTCCCTCAGCTGCTCCTCGTAGCACTTGTGCTCCAGACCCCTCACCAGCTCCGTTGCCCTTCTCTGGACATGCTCATTTAGAGATTGGAAACGAAAGAGGATTCATTTCAGTGAAATGTGATCAAATACTTAAGGAGGAAACAAAGCAAATAGCTGATTATTTCCAAAAGCTGGAAGAAGAGTACTGCTGAGGGACTGGGCAGGTTTACACTATCTGCAGGAACTGCTGTGATTTGTTTTCCAGAAAAAGCACTTTGCATGGCGCGTTTGCAGATTTATTTTTAATTCTACCGTCAAATACATTTTTAAATTCGTGCTGGGTCGCTGACCGCCCCGGGCCCGGCGCCGCGCTCAAGGCCTGGACCTGCCCCAGCGCCTCTGAGGCGGCGGGCGGCTGCGTGCGGGACGTGACCGGGCCTCCGCGGGGGCGGGCAGCCTGCCGACGGGCAGGCGGATCGACCAGTAGCGACGCGCGGCGGGCGCCGCGGCCCAATCGTTGAGGGGCAGGGGCGGGGCGGGCTGGGTGCCGGCGGCGCTGGCGGTCGCTGCGGCAGAGCGCGGGTGGCGGCGGAGCAGAGCGGGTCGGTGAGGCGCGGCGGGTCGGTCTGGGTCAGGAGCAGCNGCCCCGCGAGGAGGGCGGGAGGCAGCGTGGGTGGGGGGTTATCTCTCGGGGATGGAGGGGGCATGGAGCCTGTGTGTTCCCCCACGTCCCCCGTGGTCCCCCCTCCTTGGTCCAGGCGGGCCTTCCTGTAAATCCAAAAAGTATTGCAATAAAAAAAGTGAAAATATGGCTCTGGCCAGCTACCCAAATAAAATAATAATTCTGCTTTTCGCCGTAAGGGTCGAATCGCGGGTGTTCAGCACATCCTGGTGTAAAAAAAATAGAAATTGATAGCTTATTTATAAAACATCAAGGCCTCCTGAAAGCCTGATGTTGGAATTGCTGCCAGATACTGGGAGATTAAGGCACATCCTGCTCGAAGTACTCTCATTGTGGGATTCTTTGTCCAAGGTCACTGTAATATGACTAGTAAGTGTCTGTTACCTTGCTCGGTGAGTGGGCAGGTATAACAAAATTATAACTTCCCTGTAGTCTGTGTCAGGCAACTTGCTCTTTTTATCTTGTCTCTCTGTCATTTTATTTTGAAGTAGTTCCCTAGAAATTTGATTACCAGAAACTAGTTCCTATAATGATTACTAAAGAAGCTAGCTCAGAATTTGCATGCGCTTCCTATATGTGGTACAACAAAAGATCTTTTTATCTCTGTAACAACTGCGGGGGTTTTGCCATCTTACTGTTTTTTCATTTTCTGAGTTGCTTCACAGAGAACAGTCTTGTGTTTGGACAGGATGGGTTAGCCAGCTCTTAGTTTCTGATGGTTAATGGACATAACTGTCTTTGCGATTCTGTGATGGGCTACTAAAACTGAGTGAAATAGCAGATGACGTGCCAATCTTTGTGTTTCCCGCCTGCATCTCATTTCCCTGAAAGAGTTACCATGTGCTCTCAGTACTACTAAAATCGATACTTCTTTTTTTCTTCTCATATTGATCATAATTTTGGTATACTCATAACCTGCTTATCTTCCAGTCCTAATGCTGAAGCTTCAAGAGAAGTTGGGAATGGGGAGGAGAAGGGGTTCAAGGGGAGCTCAGATTTCAGTTGTCCTTCAGTGGGGAAGAAGGATGAGCTGGGTCTTTCTTTTGTTGCTCTGATGCCTATGTAAAGCAAAGTATTCTTTTATTCTCTCATTTTAGAATAATAGCACGATAATGGTGCTTTTATTTCCCCTTTCTAGAATGAGTCCGCTCTACTGTGGGGCTGCCAGTTCAATTTCTTTCTGCTCAGCTACTCCTGTTTTGCTGGCAGCTTTGTCGTTTTTTCCATCTGTTCCTCGTGCTGAGCAGGCTACAAGAGAATTCAAGCAACTTCCTGAATTGTGTTGCTCTTTAATATAGATACAGAATGACGAAGGGTAAACTGTAACGCCATTATTTCACTTTCCTCGCTGTGATATGCTGTTACAGTCAGATGTTCTCTTCCGTTTGGTAATTCTGTGAGTAATTTCTGCCTTTGCTGTTACGCAACACAGCTTCCTGCGGCTGCCCATCAGCACATGGGCACAAGGTATGCTGGTGAGAAATGGCTGATGAAACTCCTCCCTTCCATCCCTTCATTCCCGCAGGAGTAGGGAAGTTAACCTCTAGGTCCACCTCATGTCTTCCCATGGGAATGTGATAAAGCCACAGCACTCAGCTGCAGAGATTAGACCTGCGGAGAACGGAAATTTGAAGTTGTAGACAATTAACTGGACAGCTTCCTTGAGCCTGCCTGCTTGCCATAGTAGTCCAACCAAGCAATTTAGAGGCCTCATTAGAGCACACAATGTCACTTGTCGTTATTCACATCCTTTCCCTTGGAAGCTCCTAGTCAGTGATCTGAGAGCATGTTGTTTAAAAATGAAAAGGTTGTGGGGAACTTGTTCAATCTGTGTTTTATTTCCTGCTTCAGTATCATTGCTACTGCAGTCGTGAGCATTAGGATGTATTGGTGGCATAGTTTTACTAAGTCATTCTACCAGATGTTTGTCCTCTGTGTTCTATTATTACAAGCAGAAATGGCAAATAACATACTGATTTCAAAACAGAACTTGTGTACAAGGCAGAGCTAAAAATCTTACTCTAATTGTAACATTGCTTTTCTAGCCAGCGCCTTTACCGGTAGGTTCCCTCACTCTTTGTAAAACAAATACTCAACAAATGTCTTTTACTTCTGTTGTTTTTTAGGGTTGACTTCAATGTTCCAATGAAGGATCACAAAATAACCAACAATCAAAGGTGAGTCATAATTTCCATCCCAGGTGGAAGTCTCAAAGTCTGTTTTCTCTCTGATTTTACCCCGGTTCTGTTGGCAGTACCTGGAATGCTACCATGATTAAGCTGTCATTGCTCATACCAGAATACTAAAGGTGTCTCAGAGAAGGTCTGGTAATTGTTAATTAAAACCCCTGCAGCTATTAGCAAACTACACTAACTACAAGGCTGCTTCTCACTATAGCTGCTGTGGAAAGCATATAGAAAAAGTCTCTTAATTGTACAGACCCTAAACTTCATTCTTTAGATATGGATGAAGTGTTATGACCGTTTCACAGCCACACTCCTTTGGCTGTGTGTGAAAACTTGCTGTATTCGTTGGTAGTATCCAGAAGACTTTATGCCTCCTGGTTACCCTGCCCTTGTGTTAACTTGTTCTTTTATGTTAAAATAGCTGCTGTAGTGCAGCATACAAAGACACAGGGTTTAGAAACAGTGATATCAAATGTCTTGCCTGTCTGTCGCTTGCAGGCGGATGCCAGTTTTGTTCACCGCAATATGCTCACTGCTCCCATCATCTTTTTATTGGTTCGGGATCACAGACTAAACCAGGAAGCCTGGTAATGTTCGAGTGTGTCCTGGCATTTCTTAGCTACAAGCAATCAGCAGAATTTAGATTGCAAAATGCATTTTACTTCCGTGTCCTACGTCGCAGGGAAGATAATAGTGAAACATATGGAAACATGCTGGGATGGAGAATTTTGTTGATGCTTCCTGGACCATGCTTCAAGATTGTCACAGTCCCTAGGAGAGGAGTAGGTTGGGTTAGCTCCACAGGGAAAGCTGTGCTCTGTGGGATGTGGATAGTCTCTGAGACGCTTGTTCTAGCAAGGAAGCCCAGTGTTTCTTTTGGAGACTTACTGGTCGTGATGCCCTGTGTCGTTTAGGCTGACCTGGCCATTGGGTGAGTGTCAGATGCTCCCCACTACCCCTTCTCAAAGAGAGAGGCAGAGGAGGGAAAAAGAGACTTAGGAGTTTAGAAGGAACTAAACTACTTTAATGAATTATTAATAATAAAATAAATGGAAAATAATGAAATATATATACAAAACTTTATCGAGCTCCCAGGTTGACAAACACGTCACCAGCTGGCACTGGGGAAGTCCCAGGCTGGACTTAGTGACGGATGGGAACTGGGTTCCGGACCTGGATTCAGGATCGGGATCAGAGGCAGACGAACAGACAGAGTCCTCCTTGGACATTGGCCATTGGAGAAAGAGGGCTGACCCATTGATCCCTCAGCTTTTATACTGAGCCTGAGGCAGATGGGATGGAATACCCTGTTGGTCAGTTTTGGGTCCCCTGTCCTGTCTGCTCCTCCCCGCAGGTGGGACCCCTCTAACACTTTTTCACTTCTGACCTTCCAACGGGGCAAGTAACAAAAGTTCGCTGGCCTTGGGTGTTGGAGCAATAGGTATAAGCAGGAGCCTCTCTGCATACCATGCCTGGGCATCAGCTATAAACATAGGTCTTACCACTCTGAGAGCAAACAGTGTCTACACAATATGCTGTTAATTTCAGTAGTTAGAATAGACCCAGCTAAAAAATGAAGTTCCTGAACAAAATTGGTCCTGTTTTACCTCAAACCAGGATGCCTTGCTGTCTTTTGATGAGAGGTAGGCTGAACCACGTGAACTCCCGAGGTAGGATGGATGTCTTAAGTGTTCTGCCCAGCTCTTGTGCTCCATTTCTTTTGTCATTTTTGGGGGACAACACCCAGGGCTCTTGTGTAAGTGATCACTTAAGTCTTCTTGCCTGGTAAACTCTACTTAAATCCTTTTTAATTTGTTGTTCTCTGCCATTACAGAATCAAGGCAGCGGTTCCTACCATCAAGCACTGCCTGGATCATGGAGCCAAGTCAGTGGTTTTGATGAGTCACCTGGGTCGTCCGGATGGTGTTCCCATGCCTGAAAAGTTCTCCTTGGCCCCAGTAGCTGTGGAGCTTAAAGCACTCATGGGCAGGTGAAGTAGAAGAGCAGTCCAGCGTGCATCAGGCCCTCTCTGTCAGTGGACCTGGATGCTTTCCTTTCTGAAAGGAAGAGTCACTGGTGGGATGACAGCGTATATCTTGTGTTTGCAGGGAGGTCTTATTCCTGAAGGATTGTGTCGGTCCTGAGGTGGAGAAGGCCTGTGCTAATCCTGCAGCTGGCTCCATCATCCTGCTGGAGAACCTCCGATTCCATGTAGAAGAAGAAGGGAAAGGGAAGGATGCTTCAGGGAACAAGGTGAAGCTTCAAGTCTAGCTTTCGTGCACACCTGCTCTGGTCTTACTACCTTGTTTGCTGCAGATTGACAAGAAAACAGCAGCCTAAAATGCTGTTGATGAATTTGCCCTCAGAAGGATGTCGGAGATCTTTAGTTCAATGTGTCTGATCATTTGTACCATGCTGTGCAAAAGTTTGAGGCAAATGCATTCAATTTCCGAGATGAAATAGCTTAAGTGAAAGGATATAGATGACTCTGCGGAAGGTGGTGTAGTCTGTAAAAGAAGGAAAAAGGAGCAAAATAGGCCTGTACAGGAAACTGGTTGCTGCTTATTGGACTTTATTTTGGGATGTCTTAAAAAACGAGGTCTGTTGGAGACAGTTTGTTGCCACTGGGGCCATAAGAATGATGCTTCTTTCTTGGTTATCAGGGTAATGTTTTAATATAATGTTTAAACATTCAGCAGCATAGGGATTATCAAACCCTTTTATAAGCCTGTCTGCTCTTGTGAGTAGTCATCTAGAACGAGGCTGCCTTGCACCTCTGACATTTTCTTGAAGGTCAGGAAGAGTGCTTGCCCCAGACAGCTGCTTTTCTTAGCGATGGTGACCCGGTTGACTTTACGCAGGCCTTGGCTCCTTTCAGATTCAGTGCGTGGAGTGGAATGCTGACATCGTGTGGTGCCCTTTATGGGCTGACACAGGACTCCTGTAGCTTAGAAAACTAGCTCAGAGAACGAGTAAGCCTTTGCAAATGGCACTGAGAAATTGAGCAATTCTGGAATTATTCACTGCTAGAACTGTGTGCCACTGAAAGCCAGTGTGGTAGCAGGGAGAAGAGCGGGGCAAGAATTTAATTTGCTTTGGGAAACATTTTTTGTGCATTTCTATAATTCTCAGGTTATTTAGCTGGGTGTATGCATATGGAAGCATGCACTGCAGTTGAGCACAACAGGAGAGGTGCTGTTGACAGACCTGTTTTGTGTCCTAACAGAGGTGAAAGTCAGTGCTATGGAAATAATGATGCAACACAAGACTGCAGATTACTGACTGTTTTTTAGAAACTGTGGCTTTCCAAAGCAGATCAAGTGGTAGCGGTTCTTTCATTCAGAGCCCCTTGTGTGCTGCTTACAGATGTTACTGTTTTTAACAGGAGCACTTAATCTCTTTGTGTAAAGCCAGGCAATTTACCAAGTGAAGGAGCAGTTGACAGCATTGTTCTATAATCTGTGTAGTCCCTTTGGCCTGTCTTCTGCTCAGGCTGTGTGAATAAAAGGGCACCCAAAACCAGGCTGAACCCATCTGCCATATATTAGGGTACCTTTCTGCCGTCATCGCTGTGGTGTTACAGCTGGGTGCTAGCAGGTGCCTCACTTGGGCTGGTGATAAAGCAGAAAGGCGCTTGGAGAGGTGGTTGCTTGACTGCCAGTCTGGTCCATTCTTTAAACTAGGTCCGAGCAGCCACTTATTGCCAAAGTGAGCTCTGCTGTCTTTTCATGGTGGGAAAGAAAACTGAACTACATGAGTGGTCCCCTGAGGACTTGGTAGGATGCTTGGAGGATGGAGAAAGAGTCTTTTACCAGAAATGCTTCTATTCTTGCCCACTACATGCTAAGCTTATCTCCAGCATGCTGGTGTTGGCCGCTTTCACTGTGGCCTGTTGTGTGCAGTTGCTCAATCAGTCCTTCAGGAGCTTGTCCTTTTAGCTGTGCCACTTTCTTTGTTCAGTAAGCAAGCATGAGTTTGTTTAGTCTCATCTCAGCATTGCCTTGTCTCTGCACATGGTTTCTGCATTACCTATGCACGAAATGCACGAAACTGGAAGTCTTGGAGAGAGCTTGAAAGGTTGCTAGTTCATTCCTGTTCTGTTGATGGACTAGAAACTTGAGGTGGGAACAGTCCTCAGGCCTGCAATAGCAGTCTTGGGGAGTTTAAACCATTTAAAACTTTTTGTTGCTCCTACTGGACTTGGAAATAGCACATGAAATCCAGTGACCCACAGGATGAACTGATGATTTTCTCCAGCAGACCTTTCTTTGCGTTGGGTTTACAAGTCAGATTGCTGACTTTGACTTTAGTCATTCTTTCTCTTTTTAGATCAAGGCTGATTCTGCAAAAGTGGAGGCTTTCAGAGCCTCTCTTTCTAAACTTGGAGATGTCTATGTCAACGATGCTTTTGGAACTGCTCACCGAGCTCACAGGTGTGTATGCATTTTCCTTCCCCAGGCTGAACTGCAGAATGATGTCGGCCATGGATACACATAAAGCTTTGCCCCCAATGAATTTTAACTTCCTTTTGGGCTTATTCTGTTATCATTCTGCTGTGTTTGCTCCTGAGTAATGGATATAGTGGAGGTAGTTGTCAATAGTGTATGCACTTTCAAGTTCACCTCTGGGAACAGGAGGCAGCTGAAACTCTTAAGACTTGAATTGACTTTATAGGCTTTGAAGATATAAAAATTACTTGATTAGGACTTGTATAAATTGTCCTGCAACCACAGCAGACCTCTTTTCCAAAAGATTATTAGCTCCAGATTGATTATTCACATATCTAAACATGCTCCATGAGTACTTGCAAACTCTAGTGGTCCTCTTTGAGCTCGATTTCATCTCTGGTCTTGCTATGCTTATTTGTCCCTCAGCATTTTGGATCGCTAGTTAACACTATAAATGTCTTGATAATCAGTATGTCTGTGCAAAAACATCTCAGAAAGTAAAAGTGTACATTCATCTTACCAAACTAGGAAAACAAAACCCTTGTGTTTGTTTTCATGCAGGTAATAGCTGTTCTCATTACTGCAGCTGACTAAAGGATTGGCTTTATAATTCTGTGAGACACAGGGGTGTTTGGACCTGTATTGATATAAAATTTTTCCTTTCCTCACTCTTACTTTTATTCTGCAGCTCCATGGTAGGTGTCAATCTGCCTCAGAAGGCTGCTGGCTTCCTGATGAAGAAGGAACTGGATTATTTTGCTAAGGCCCTAGAGAGTCCGGAGAGACCCTTCTTAGCAATTCTTGGAGGGTAAGACTCAAGAACATATCGACTCCATATTTCTCTTTAACTCCTCTGTAAGAAATGAAAAGTTTTTTTGGCTTGGTTCAAACAAGTGCTTTCCTTTGAACTGTACCTACAGTTCAGATTTGTAGATGTCTTGAGATCTCTGTAAGGTGTGGATTAGAAAGGAGCTAACTGACCATGTCCCCTCCTGTGATGATGCTATCAGGGTCTGCGCATCATATCTTCTGACCTCTTAGATTCCCCAAATTGAGATAGTCCACAGCAGTTTGTTGTACAGATGAACCAGAAGAGCTGTTAGATACACATGATGGCCCTGAAACATTGTCAGTGACCTTTCCTCCACGGTTCAGAGTACAAGCATCCTGCCAGCTCAGCACTGTGTAAGTTGACACGATCTGTCATTATGCAATGGTGACCCACTGTAGCCGGATGGGCCTCTGCTCTCCCACAGCAGCTAGTGTCCAAAGAAACTTGAAGGTGCAAAACCAAGTGACTGCTTGTATGTGGAAATAATTTCCCATTGCTGCCAACTTTTGTCCCATGTGTACTCAATTCAGCACTGTAGTTCTACGGCAGTGTATTTCAGTTCATCAGGTGAATTAAAATACTTTACGAAGTAATACAAAGCTTGGACACTGTAACATTCCCGTGTTCTTGATAGAGGTATGTGGCTTATTCCTGCTCTTTGCACCCTTAAATGTGTTTTTAAGAAGTAGTATTCAGTTTGCACATAAAGTTTTAAACTTCTTCTGTCACCTTGGTTATACTGAACAATGCTTTTTTTTCTTTTTATTAGTACCCTTCCAAGGTTTACAGCTGCAGGTGACCCATCAATAAGTGCTATACACCCCTCATTGCCTTTGATGGAAGTTACAGGTTTATCATCAGGGGAAAGTTTGTTAGTTACCTTGTCAGATGTTTGAGTTAGAGCAGCAGCAAGCATGGCCAAAATGTTAAAATATCAGGCCTATTATTAAAGTCTAAAAGTGTTGTAAATCAGTGGGAACAAGATAACATTTTTACAACTGTACGAACAAGTACAAGGATTGTGGAAATGAAATACGTTGGCAAAGAAAGACCATACGCAGGAAAGTAATTCAGTGCTAGGAGCAGGGTAAGTGCAAGGGAAAGAAACAAAAATCTGTCTCACCTTTGCATCTCTTCTTGCCTGAAGCTGCACAGGGCAAGATAGGCCCTGTGGGGTTTTGTGGCTGTGTCCCATCGCATCAATGCTTCTTTACCAGTTCAGCTGCCACAGCGTAGCAGCATTAGCAACTTCATGGCTTAAACTGGGGTCGGTGGCTAGTTCACACCAGAGCTCTTTATTGTCACTAAGGTTGAATTTGTAGAGGCAATACCTATTTCTTATGATTAGGGCTGAAATTCATGTCATTATCCCTGTTCTAGAGATGGGGAAAACAAAACAAGAACAGGAAATGGTTTTGTCTTACGTCACCAAGCTGTGTGTGGTCAAACTCAGACTATAATGCAAGATTCCTGAGTGCCAGGCTAGGTTTAGCTCAGGGATGTTTCTTAAGGTCTTTTATGGAGCTTTCGTTTAGATAACAACAAAAATTCCATACAGGGCATTAAAGAGGGAAGACAGGACACTTGTGTCTACTGCCTCCTCTGCCCTTCCTATATAAATTTTGGTACTGTTCCATTATCATTTGTATCGTGTTCCAAAAGCAGTCATCTGCTTTCGGGCAGGGCAATTCAGTAGCACAGATCATCCCAGTAGTTTGAAGCTGTACTGTGGGTGTGATGGGGTGCCGGAGCTGGATGGGTTACAGGAGATGGGCATGTAGTAGCTAGTACAGATCATCCGAGGTTGGACAGCAGTTGTGAATGGCAGTGCTCTGATCTCTGCTCTGCTGTGCTGAACAGTCTGGCGAAATCAGGTTCTAAAGTGCCAAATGAGGTTTATATTTAAATAGGACAAAAATGGAGGGCTGAATAACGTAAGTTGATGTTTAATGCTGGCCTGCTAAGTTGCCAAATTCCCTTTCTGCCCGCTCCCAACAACTCTTTTGTTGGATCATTCTCTCAGAATGGCCTTGACATGCCACAATCACGATATTGCCATTACTGAATAGCAGTTGATTAGTTCTGCTTTGATCCAAGAAGTCATGCTGTCGTAGCTAAAGATTACTAGAGAGTAAGTTCTGTCTCGGGAGTCTTGGGCAGTGGCTACGTTATTCATTCTTTTTGCTTCTCTCTCTCGCCAGAGCCAAAGTTCAGGATAAGATCCAGCTGATCAGTAACATGTTGGATAAGGTCAATGAGATGATCATTGGTGGTGGAATGGCCTTCACCTTCCTCAAAGTGATCAACAACATGGAGGTATGAAAATGTGTCTGCTCCTAGTAAAGAATGTGGTCAGAACGTCCCTAATATATTCTGTTATTGAGAACTGGCTGTCTTGACTCTCTGCAAAAGTAGGGAGCACTGAGAAATTACTTGACAATCACTTTGCAAAAATTGGGTAAGTGCCTGTGTCTAGCTGTGTGCTTAAAGAAAACAGTCTTTCCAGAATTGCTGTCTAAGCAGTTTGACTTGATTGCTGCTTTTCTCTTCTGTAATGACCAGTAGCTAAACAAACACCTCTCTCTTTCTTTTCCCAAATAATTTCTCTAGATTGGCAACTCTCTGTTTGATGAAGAGGGATCAAAAATTGTCAAGGACCTGATGGCCAAGGCAGAGAAGAACGGTGTGAAGATTACTCTGCCTGTTGACTTTGTCACCGCAGACAAATTTGATGAGCATGCACAGACTGGGGAAGCCACGGTGGCTTCAGGCATTCCTGCCGGCTGGATGGTAGGTTTTAACAGGCGAGGGACTAAAAGAAGTAACAGGCAGCAGTGGGGCAGGAAGGACACCTCTTAAAGAAGTAGAAAGAGTAACTGTGATCCTTTGCAAATGTTTCTGAAGGCAGTCAAGTTGCGTAGAGTGTGTTGGTTTAATGAAGTTAAAGCCCTGTTGTTTGTCCTGAATTTTTAAGTCTAAAGAAGCTTTTGTGAGATTTGGATTAAACCAGCAAAATTCTTCTAAAACCTTCAGATCTGAATGCAGGAGAAATCCCTTTTATTTGACTGGAATTTAAGTAGAGTTGGCAAAAGTTTCTAACCAAGGCTTCAGGCATCTGACATTGCTTTAAAAATTACTTATTCATACTCGGAAGATAAATACCAGACTAGACTCCACCCTACCGCAGCAGCTGCTGGCAAATCTTTCTGTTCCTCAGTATTCAGTGCATACAGAGAAATTCTTGCTTCATATTTGGGGGTGAGGGGGGAAGGTTCCGAGGATCCCTGCTAGACATTGGTAATTTGAAATAAGGGTCAGCAGTAAGTATGTCTGTGGCTTCTCTTGCTTGTCTTAGGGCTTGGACTGCGGCCCTGAAAGTGTGAAGAAGTTTGTTGAAGTTGTAGGAAGGGCCAAGCAAATTGTGTGGAATGGTCCAGTCGGTGTCTTTGAGTGGGACAAGTTTGCCAAAGGAACCAAAGCCCTGATGGACAAAGTGGTAGAAGTAACTGGAAAGGGCAGCATCACCATCATCGGTAAGTGGTTGTATGTGTTTGTTCTTGTCTTTCTAAATGCAACAAGGAAGCTTCTGCTTGCCACTACCATGTTAAAAATACTTGTCAAATTGGTTTTTTTTCCTCGTGTTTTCATCTGTCCTGCAGCTTGTAGATAAGGCTCGAAAAACTGCTTTATGTACTAATGCTGAGTGTTTGGGAGCAGTACCAGCCCATGGCAAGGCTGAACAAAGTCTGAATTTCTTGTGTGTCTCATTGATTTTGTTTGTACTACAGGTGGTGGAGATACGGCTACTTGCTGTGCAAAGTGGAACACTGAGGATAAAGTTAGCCATGTCAGCACGGGAGGTGGCGCCAGCCTGGAACTGCTAGAGGGTAACTGTTCTTTTATCTTAACTTTCGTGGGCAAATCGGGGAGTTCTGGGTGCTCTACCGTGTGTTGATTCAAGAAAGCACAACAATAGAATGAATGTCTTTTCTGTTCCACCACGTGGAGTTGCAGTAGCTTTTGAGCAATGAGCTCCTGGGTGCTCTTCTTCTGTAGTCCTCCTAGAGGAAAAGAAGAAAGAAAATGGAGTATTCTCGCAAACAGCACAGTCTGCCACTCCCAGAAAGCAAAAATGCTGGAATAGAAGATAAAAGGGCCTTGAGAGCGGTCTGTTTTGTACGCCATCCCCTGAGACATGCTAACCAGACTTTAAAATGCCCAGTTTCTATTAGGGAAATCTCGTCAGAATAGTCTCGAATTTTTGCCAGCATTCTCCTTTTCAGCGCATTGTTTGAAATTCCTGGGTTTGGGGAGCCCTCTAGTGATCACTTACAAATCTGCACGAGTGTACTTTTGAATTCAAAATGGTGAGAATCTACAGGATTCTTCTAATGAGTTACATTGTACTCTAAATGAGTTTTCATTTCCTCTGGTAATTAGCTGTTTCCCAATATGTGTAAATTATCTAATGCTGTCAACTTCTCTGTAGAAGAGAAACTGCAATAAACTGTGTTGCAGCTGTTAGTTTCCAGCAGTTATACGCGAGACAGAGCTTTTGTTTCTGTTGCCTAGGGAGTGATGGTAAAGGGAAAGAATGCAGATGGCTGGAAGGAAACGCTGTGCAACCGATTTATTCAAAAGGACAAACTTGTCTAAGTTTTGGCCCAAAATGTGGGTTTGTGTGTGTGATCTTTTTAAAAGTAACGGAAGTCTAGCTAATTAGAAAAGCTTCTGAAGATTAAGCAAAAAAACAAAAGGCAAAAAAAAACCCAAACCCCCAGCAAACTACCGAGTTGTGAACAGTGTTAAAATTCAGTACTGCCGCACAGCTTGAGCAGTAGAGAGTAGATTTTCTGAGGGGGAACAAAAAAATGCAAAACCAGAATGATCTCCCTTCATAATGGAAGTAGGACAAAGAGCTAAAAATGCTTCAGAAAATATTGCACTTTAATAATCTGGGCTCTCATACTCAAAGATGAGCGCGCTTCTTGCTTCCATCAGTTGGAATGAGCCACGTAAATATCTAGACATGGGTGTTTTAGTCCCAGTAAAAGATGTGAGACTTGTAGGAGGCTTTGTTTCTTTTTCTTAACGCATTCTTAAAATTTCCACCGCACACTCCAAAATTCTATTTACGTGCCACTAGGGATTGAAGGAAGTACGCAGCAACTCCCTAGATCCAATCAAAAATCTGTTTGCCATCAAACTTAATGGAAAAAGGTCTTAGGTGTTTGGATCTGACTGTAGCAGAGACTTGGATAGAAATTCACCATTATTGTTAATTGAGAATTGATGACTGTGGTATGTAAAGAACCTGTCTGCTGCCATACGAGTGCAGCTGTGCGCTGGATACCTTTCAGGGCCAGAGTGAGTATTTACTGTGTGGAACAATTTTAAGGGTAACCCACATGCCTTAAGAGCCACAGTTGTCAACAGGAGTGTATGTAGAACCAAGCTCTTCCATTTTTAACCTATAATTTCTGATTTTTTTATATATGTTTAAATGTTGCAGTTGCCACTGTAAAGCTTAGTTGTTTGAGGGCAGAGGGGTTCTTAACTTTATTGATATTTTTTTAACTGCTAACAGGTAAGGTTCTTCCTGGCGTGGATGCCTTGAGCAATGTGTAGAGAACAGAGTATCGCCCCACTTCCCGGTCCTGTGCACAGCCCCTGAGATTCAACACTTCAGCGCTTCTGTATTTCAACTCTGCGACAGGCAGATCACAGAATGTAAACCGAAACTGGACAGGGTTTGAGGAGAAGACAGCAGAGATATTTTGCGACTGCAGTTTACATGATGTGGATTTGTCCACTGTTATCCCACTTGAATTAACGTAGTGAGTTTAAACTGTTGTTGTGAATTTAGAGTGTATATATTTATATTTTGCCTCTTCAAAGAGATTAATCCCTGTTAGACATGTCTGTTTCTCAGAAAGGAGTGCACTGTGTAGCTTCAATGTTCTTAGCAGGCATTTTCATCACTTGACACGGTTCAGAAACAAGAGGGGACTCCACTTTTTTGGAGGCTG
This sequence comes from Ibidorhyncha struthersii, assembly GCA_013398815.1. Classification (NCBI taxonomy): domain Eukaryota; kingdom Metazoa; phylum Chordata; class Aves; order Charadriiformes; family Charadriidae; genus Ibidorhyncha; species Ibidorhyncha struthersii. The sequence goes on along the minus strand of VZSZ01004780.1, from coordinate 264,659 downwards.
ATTGTAACAGCTGCTGAATAAACATATTTAAAGTGCTCCCAGTTTGCATATGGTCCTTCTTTCTGATTTTTAGAATGGTCTACATTAAAATATCTTCTTCCTAGCATCAGGAGTCAGAGATATTTTTCCTTTTTGCACCACTTACAATATTTGTAAATACCCTTTTATTTTTGTCCAGTGGATCTATAAGCACCGAGTCATCATCAAAGTGAACTTTCTTGGTAAAAAAGGAAATTGTTACAGATGTGCTGTTATGTTAAAACCTCCATACCATCAGTTAATAAAGTAAGATGAAATTTTGAATGTGCAAGTAAAGTCCCAATTTAAAAGTGTTTCTTATCTAGAGAACTCGCCTCATCGTAGGCAACTAATGTATCTGATCTGAATATAGGGGAAAACTTTGAAGACAGAGCCAGGTAAAATCTGAGTCACAGCAAACAACTGCAATGTGCCTTTGCTCAGGTTTGGGATCCTGAAAGCAGTAAAACCAGCACAGTGAAACTACAGACTTGGATAACTGGGCTTGTGTGTGGCTTAAGCACGTTGCAGAACCACAAGTATTGTCAGTGGAGGACCACCAACGCGGTGCAAACGTATAAAGTTGGGATTTCCATTTTGAGTGTCATGCATTGGCTTCTATGCTTGCTGCAGGACCCGAATGAGAGCGCAGGGTGGCTCTAAACCAAACCCATGGCTACTCCAACCTCAGATTGGCTTCTGAGCATCCAAAAGTGTGTTCTGGATTATGTTAGCAGTCGTGGCTCTGCTTATAAGAAGATGCAGTGCTCCAGCTGAACTGCTTGTGTATCTGCCTGCTGGATCGGAGAAAAGTTTAAGTGATGTAAAGCAGTGATTGCCTGTTTTTATTCCTTGTGAATTCCCAGCACTATTGTCAGGGTGCTTCCCAGGAGGTTTTGCATGGCCTGAATAGTATAGAGCAGCCACAACGAACCGTGGAGAGAATCTTTGAGGTAAGCAGTAAGCCACAACACAGAGTATGCTTTTAAGTTCATTTGTATGTATGTACATACATAATATTACCAAAACAAAATGAAAGCATGTGTTATAAACAGACACAGCCTATTTGCCAAATTTTACTCAGTCACGGTGGGGTGCGAATTAAAACCCAATAATGCTGAAGCGTGTATAAAACTGCGCATGGAATACATACTCATTACACTTTAAAGCTAAAAGTGACTATTGCAGAGAAAAGAAACTAGAAATAACGCAAACGGCTGCAGCGCTGTGGTTTTCTCCTCCTCCTCCCCCCCTCCTTTGTAAATCTCCCAAGCATTGTCTGATTACGCATGAATGATGCAGATTTTTGCTAGGATTGCTTTCTCGCTGTTGCTTATGTTTTCCAGGCAGGGGTGCAGACCTCCGACAGCTGCAGTAACGAGGCAAAGAAAGGAGTGAGCTTGTCAGCCACAAAAAGACTATGGATTTTGGAAATCCAGTACTACAAAAACAAACATTCCACCATGTTTTATAACAGATCATTCTTGTCTGGCTGTAGCAAACAAGGCCTGGTGACAGCACGGCCCGTTTTAATGTCGCTCTTACACCCCTGCGTTGCTGGATTCCCATGGAGCAGTAACAGACTTTCCCTCCATAGCTCCTTTCTTGGTGTTTACAGCGAAAGGTTGGTGTGTGGCCGCTACGTCTGCTGGGGTTTTTCCCCTCTTCATTGAAAGCAACAAAACAAAGCTATCTGTAACTGAATAGGGCAAGGAGTAGTAATGCCCCATGAACACAGATGTCTCCGCTTACAAATGTTTTTCAACCTGACTTTGGATGCTTACTACTCACGTCTTTAAAATGTCCTTTTGTTTCCCCATGGCTTGTTTTAACTAATGCCATGTTCAGGTCTGTGTGTTCAACACAGCAAACCTTGTACAGCGAGGCCAGACAGATACTCCGCTTTACGGCTTGTGCAGAAAAATGGATGAAATGTCTCAATATGAGGCGGGAGGAGCTGTACGCTTGGTGACCAGCAGCGGATTACTTGACTGAGAGTTTCCAGTTGTTTTTTTTAAGCTTTGCCTATTGATATTTTTTTTTTAGCACCTGGCTATCTCAGTGATAAAATACTCTTAAGGCATCTAGAGGTTCCTTTCTCACTAAATTTTACATCCTTTGGAGTTGTACCAGTCTTCCTAGATTATTTTTGCATGTGTTCTGACAGCTTTTCTAGACATGAATCTTGAATGGTTCTGCTTTTACATTTTTATTGCTTTTGTTGAGAGGGTTTTTTTGGGGCAAGGAATGTTGCTTGTTAGAAATATTGTGGAATATGTTAGAAGACAAAGCTGTTGCAGAAAGCTCATGATGTTACGAAGGTACTAGATTTAGTACGTGAGTGGGCTGATAATAAGAGCCAGGGGAAATAAAAAGTGAAGAGCTTAAATCCTCATGGCTGAGATTATAAAAAATTTCAACATGAAAGACTTCAAATTTGTTGTCAACAAAATAAGCTCCTCTTAGGTCAAAATACATGAGCTCTTGTACTGGTGTCTCCCTGCATAATTTACAATCTCCTGTTAACTGCAGGAGGCAGAGAAAGCATTTCCATGGTGTAAAATGTGCAATCAATGGTACTTGGAAAAAGTTAGTTGTAAAAATGGCAGCAGTGGTGACGTGGCCACATGCAGGGACATCAGCCCTGATGTGGCAGAGGGGGTCCAGGACATCCTTAATATTTACATCGTTAATAGTCGCAGATCTGGCTGGCGTTAAAAGGCCAAAACTTCTTACTACGGCTCTGCCTTTCTAAGGAACTGGGCCTCCTGTGGGCAGCGGCCATTTTGTGAGCGACGCCATGCTGGTGTGGAAGGCGTCCCCCTCTCTTGTAGGGAAGGATGAACATCTCCGTCCTCTCTTTCTCAGTGCATTCCCCTTGACGCCTGCTGCCTTGGTGTGCCTCACAGCCGGGGCGGCCTTTCACAGAGGACTTCTGTGCCTTTAGCGCCCAGACTCCCGTGTGTCCCAGGCCTGCTGGAGCAGAGCTGCCTCCATGGAGCACCCGCCTGGACCACCTCTCCTCCGGCGCCCAAGACGTGGGGACCTAAAGGAGCCGCCGTCTCCCTCCCGACCCCGGGCCGCCCAGCGAGGGGTGTGTTCCCGCTCAGCACCCGGGCGCTGAGGCGGCGGTGGGGCGGGAGGACTACACTTCCCGGCCGCCATTGCAGGCGCCGGCCCAGCGGGGGATGCCGGGTGCCGTAGTTGCAGCCGCCTGCTGAAAGTTAATAACTGAATCTGGGGTAGGCACTTCCCAGAGCTCCTCGGTGTCTCTCATTGCCATGCCGGCTTTGTCACCTCGGAGGGAAGAGGAGCAAGATGGATGAGCGGGCGGCCGCTGGGGCAGGCGCCCGCGGGGTAAGGAGCGGGTGCGGAGGCGGCGGTGTGTGTGGGGGAGGCTCGGGCCGCCGCTGCGAGGCCGGTTGGGTGAGGGGAGCGCGGTCGGCTGCTGCCCCGCCGGACCCCCCCTTCTCCCCCCCCACTCCGCGACGAGGAGGGGGCCCGCGGCCGCCCTGCCCGGCCGGGATGCCGGGCTCGGGGGCAGGTGCAGCGGGGAGCGGCGCTGGGATTCCCCCGCCGGAGGGGCCGCTGAGGCGGGGGCGCGCCGCGCCGGCTCCCGCCTAACGGCCGCGGTGGCCCCGGCCCTCCCCGCGGCTCCTGCCCGCGCTTCCAGCCTGAGGGGAAATGCCGGCCGACCCCCCGCGCTGCCCCCGCCTCGTACCTCCCGGGACGGGGCTGCGCGGCCCCGCGGCTCCCCCGAGGCGGGGAGTCCCCCCTTAGAGCCCGGGGGAGGGGCTCCCCTGTCTCTGCGCTGCCCTCACAGAGACCATCCCCTTCCCCCGGGCGGTTCTGGGGCTCGGCCCGCAAACCCCGGGACCGCCTCCGGTATGTGGGGGTCGCCGCAGGCACCCCCGGTGGTCTCGGGGAAGTCTCCTCAGGGGCAAGCGGCGAGGAGAAGGCTGTGAGGGGTCGCGGCGGGGACTGTTTGGTGGGTGTTGTAGTGGGGACAGAGGGGTCGGTGTGAAGGAGAGAGCAGAGCTGTCCTGTCCCTTCCCAGGTCCATTTTCAAGCCTGGGCAATGCAAGGGGATGTTTTGCTACCTACAGCCCTGCAGAGGAGGTCCAGGGCCTCTGCCCCTGCCACAGCTGCAAGAGATGGTGCCTCCTGCTCTGACCTCCTCCTCCCTCCATAGTCCCCGTCCGTGCCGGCCCCAAATACCCACAGGAGCTGGTCCTCTGCCTCTCCCCAAACTCTGAATTAAGCAGAAGTGACTCCAAATCCTCTTGCTTTGATCTCTGAGGGAACAAAATGACAGTCTGTGGGTGATAGCCCCCAAAGGGTGAAAAGCTTTGTGTTTGCATCCTTGCCTGGTAGAGAGTGGGGATCCCACCAGCCCCTTGAGGCTCTGGGTTTAGCCGTCCCCGCTACTACTTCGTGATCTGCCCTCAGGTTGAAAGATTATGCCTTTCATTAGCAGACTGATTCGGGTAGGCCCATAAATATTCACCGTGAGATTTACCACATGGTCGAAGCAGAAGTACACATCCAATTCCAGGGTACTTTTTGAGGAAGGTGAGGGCTGGAAGGCCAAATGTTTACTGTGGAGGAGCTGTGGTGGACACAGAAACCTGGGTGACCTTAAACAGCCATTGCTTTTGCTTGATGCTGTAAATAGCTGTTATGGTTTGAGAAACCAACAACAATTTATTGTCGTTTAGACAATTATTCTGACACCCGATGACCCCTTCCCACGCGGGAAGGGGAATCGGGGAAAAACAAGAAAATACAAGGGTTGAAATATAAATAGATTTAATACGATAAGACTAAGTCGTTAACATTAATAACACTAAAGAACCAATACTGATTCCAGTATTAATATAAAATATGCAAGGATTATACTCAGCCCATTCTATCCATAGGAAGCTATGCAGTCCCAGCAGGGGACAGCAAATGTTGGACACTGAGTGCTGTGGCTTTGGGAGGAAGGGAAGGGCTCAGGGGTCCGGCTCCGGGGCAAGAAGTTGTCAGGATCTCAGCCATGATAGCAGAGTGAGAGAACTCCTCAGCCAACTTTCTAATTTATATTGAATGTGATGTTCATGGTATGAAATAATCCTGTTGGCCAGCTTGGGTCAAGTGCTGAGGTCTCGTTCCTCCTCATCCCTGCTCAGAAACACAGACCTTGAAACCCACATACCATGGCTGCCTGTAAAGTAAATATTTTCACAAAATCAGACACTAGAGTCTTCTAAAAGTGCAGTTTTTCCAAGCATTAGAAGAGAGATTAGTCCTGTGTTGCTCAAACCAGGATGGTAGCCAAGAACTACTGAATTGCCAGCATACAATAGGACATCCCGGCACTTCCATAGCGCAGGCTCCTGGGGGGCTGTTCTGACTTCTTGTCACATTTGGGGCCAGGCTCTGGCCCTTGGCATCCTCGCCTGGAATCTCCCATTGTGAGATGCATAAAGAATACGCCCATTCGGTTTTCATGTTCAAATTTTCAGAGCGTCACCTCTGAGAAATGATCCTCAATTCAGCTCTAGTGCAGTATAAAATAGCAAATTCCATTTTAGTTCACTTTTCATTTTTATTCCACTTTTTAATGATAATTTTTCATTAAGCATCTAATCCTGTCCTAGCAATTCTCATCAGTGAGGCTCAAGGTGCTTTACAAAAGAGGTAAAAATATGATTATCCCAATTGTCCTTATTTAAGGCTTAGGTTTTGGGCAGCTTCTGCAGATAATATAGGTCATAAATAATTAAGAGTGCAATCTAATTAAAAGAAATCCCCAGTTGTAAAACAAAGTGCCACACTGAAGAAGCCAGTCTTCAAAGACATGGCCTTGTAACCTAATCTCCCTGATCAGAACAGTATCCCATTAACCCGCAAATCTTTGCTCTGGTGACCTGTCTGCCCCAACAGCAGGTACTTCCATGTGCCTCTGCAGGACCCAAGGCAGGGAGAGTGTCAGGGAGTTTCAGTCACCAAAAGCAGTCTGGAGAGTGTTCTTCTATTAAAGTCCCTTATCTTGTCTTTTGAATAAAGGTCTGGTGTTCGTAAGCTTGCCAAAATGTACAGCCTGAACTGGGCAATGTTGGGCGTAGAACTGATTTAGGTTTTTAGCAGCAATAGTTATTGAGAATTAGAAGCATTGCTCAAATCGGAGTCCAGAAGATACAAAGAAGGTTGTGGCCTGGATCCAGTTTGTACGTGACCTAAATAGAATTCTGATCCTGAAACTTGCTCTCAATAACTTGTCAAATTTCATCAAAGTTGGACATGAACTTTCATGTTTGGGAGTTTAGGCTCTATGTTGCTAGTGCTAAACTGAGTCTGTGTATCCCGACACCTGCATGTCCCCACTGGAAGCTGACTATCTCAGGACCGCTGTTTATCTACATAATTCAGCAGTAGAGCAGTGCGGATGAAATCCTTGTTCTCATTCCAAATACCTGCTGTCACGTATTACTTATTCTGTGGGAATGTTTTTGCTCCGATTTGTGGTTATGCAGTGTTCAGCGATGACCTAATTGCAACATTCTCATTAGGCAGAGAAATTTCTGAGTTCTACTTTATAGTTCACCTTCTCAGTAAGTAAATCGTTGCTCCGTAACACCATCTACCATCAGTACTGTCACCATAGCCCAGTGTTTTATGAGGGATCATAAGGCACTTTGAAGCATGTGTAGCTACAACAGCTTCTCACACTCTACCACTGTAATGTCTAGCTTAGCTCAGAGCAAGTGTAGACCATCTTGTTGATGCAAATGCCGGAATCTGATAACCTATAGCAGCTTTCGTACCACTAAAGAAACTGCACCCGTGTTAGTTTGGTGTTGGGTAATTTCCTTGAAAGTTGTCAATACACGAGCAGCTACAAATAAATCTGAAAAAGGCCAGACTGCCTTTCTGACTGTCTTGTGATGAGGCTTCATCTTGGCCAGGGAATGCTGGTGTAATTTTCAAATGTAACTCAAAGGGATGTTGATTGCAAGTTACGTTAAAATGAGTCCCTAAGTCCCTTGGGGTCTCGGAGAGACCTATATCTTGATCTATCTGCACCATAATTTCTTCATTTGCGTTGTGTTAAACTGTAATTCAGCCTCATATGCTGGAAGCTTTGACTAGTAAGGCATGACTGGAGCTCCGAGTAATGCTGGTGGTACTGGAAATGTACTACAAATGACAGAGAGGAACCTACAGAAATAGGGAAGCAGGGAGTGCAGACATTTTGAGCAGCAGAAAGAGGGAGGGTGAGAACAGAAGAAAGCGGGGCGGGACAAAGGAAGGAAAGATATAAAAGAAAAAGCAGGAAGAAGACTCAGATGCCACTGTTCTGGGTGACGATTGGTGTGGTGTGGGTGAGGCTTTGCAATTGAGCCAAGCTTCCCTAAGAACGTTATCGTATGCCACTTATGGGAGAGAGGAGAAGGGAAGAGGGGTCCTGGAGAAGTGCATATCTACACAATGAAGCCTTTGGTTTCTTCCCTTGCACATTTGTAGAGCGCTCACGTCTTTCCCTTACCTCAGGAGACATTCCCATTTCCTTTCATTTACCAGTGTTTGGAAGGCGGAAGGAGATGAGGCACTACTGGATTCCCTTATTAACTTAATCTGTGGGAAGCCCTACATAAATCATTGAATTTCTTAGTCTTGATAGAACGAGATATTTGTACTGCGAAGTCAAACAGAAGATCGAGGTTCCTGCACAGGAGAGGCTTTGACGCTGTTCCAGTCCTGTGCCTGTGACTCTTACGCGTGCATTTCTTTGAAGTCTGGAGCTTAGGAGTCTGCATTAATGATCAAGGGACAGAGCTGAATTCGTATGGTATGAAGGTAAAGGTGTGGGTACAAATGTGGGAAGAGAATATTTAAGAGCAGTCTGGCATGTATAGTTAATAATATTAAAAAAAAAGTAATCATGTTAATTTCCTGTAGTTACTCAAGTTCTCAAGACTTTTAGCATCTTCTCATTCCTTGTGCATCAATGATCTAGGTCCTGTCATGTCCAAAATATTAACTTCCTTGAAAAGCAGAGAACTTCAGGTTTGGAACTTTTTGTCCTTTTCTACAGTGGGAAACTTGCTCCGATCCCTTAGGCAGGAATCTCTGTTCCTCATGCAGTGTTTTTGAGTGCTGTGCTTAGCATTTGGCTGTCACTCTGTCCCACTCAGCCAAGTGTCAGTGATCCCTGAATGCTTAAAAAGTTCCTTGGGACTCTCTGCAGATGTGAAGCTCTTCTGAAGCTGAGATTTGTCAGGAGCAGAATGCATTAGAACAATTTTCTAATTTTGTCTTATGGCTATGTTAAAACTCACTTTTTTTTAACCACTGTGTTCCTTTTAGGGCTCTTAGCTATTTCTCTAATTCAGGAGCTGTTCTTCCCATTTTTTACTTCATAAAGTAAAACAGTCAAAGTAAAATGCTGTGTGTATTGCTACACTTAATACACATATATCTACTGATTGAAACAGTGAAATAGACCCTGGCTTTCAATTTCTGGCATGCTATTTTAACTGTTTTTTGCAGAACGCCACCCGAATTGCTGCTTTTTCTTGATTGAGCAGCGCATCAGTTTCCCTCTCAGCCCCAGGATTACCAAAATTCAGATTTTTCTGAAGAAGTAAATGTCAGATCTTCAAGACTCAGCTTATGTTTAGGGACCTTATGAAGCAGATCCTGAGGTGGTATTTATGTCCTACCAGATATGGAGCTGCTTTCAAAATACTGGCCCTAGGCACCAGGGAATTTGCAGTCTTGCTCTGGATGTCTGCCATGTGATGGAGGGGTATAGACCTACCACAGGGCTTTGGGAGCACCTCGCTGATATCACTCATGCTCCCACATCATTTAATTCAGCCGTGGCTGCACACTCCACCTGATATTTGGGGTTGTTCAGCCTGGAGAAGAGACCGCTTTGGGGAGACAAGGGGGGCCTACAAGAAAGCTGGGGAGGACTTTTTACAAGGGCGTGTAGTGATAGAACGAGGGGGAATGGCTTCAAACTGGAAGAGGGGAGATTTAGGTTAGATGTCATGAAGAAATTTTTCACTCTGAGGGTGGTGAGGCAGTGTCCCAGGTTGCCCCGAGAAGTTGTGGCTGCCCCATCCCTGGAGGTGTTCAATGTCAGGTTGGACGGGGCTGGGAGCAACCTGGGCTGGGGGGAGGCGTCCCTGCCCAGGGCAGGGGGGGTGGAACGAGATGATCTTCAAGGTCCCTTCCAACCTGAACCATTCTGTGATTCTATGATGTGAGGGTTGACAGTGTTCCTCAAGTGGAAAAACTGGAGACCACAGGCCTCCCCCTATGGATGACTGTGATGCCTTTCTCCAACCTAATGCTGCTGCTGTAAACTGAATCTCTTCAGCATCCCAAATACTGGGAAGCCACCCTCATTAACAGGTTGCTGAGTGCCTTGCAGACATTGAAAGGGAGGGATGGCAGGTCCAGCCCCAGCAATGCAGAGCTGAGCTGGTGCTGCAGCTAGGAGCTCGACAGTCGTTCTCCGGTAATGGCTTTACTGGGACTCAAATTGATAGGGCTGCGTTGTGAAGTCTCATGTATTTTTTTTAAAACATTAGATTTCTTTATGTATTTAATGCCATAGTGTAAATGAATATTTATGAAGGTGTCTGAGGTCTTTGGATCAGGTATGTCATATAAAGCTCTGATCCAGAGCCCACTGTAGCCTAGCTCAAAAAAAACATCTCTGACATTGTTCTCCCCTCTTGCCCCCAGGGAATTAAAAAGACAAATTATTTTAAGCAGTTCAACATGTACTGAGCTTTAGTTTGTTAGCTAAGAAAGAGTATAATGTCTTTCCAGGACTATGTTCAAAACTAAAGAACAAAAAGCTACCTTGAAAAATGGTCGTTGGGAAGCAGACCGGCAAAAGCCAAGAAACTTGAGCCCTTGCTAATGAATACTCTGTCCTTAACTCACATTGTCTCTTTTGTTTCCCACACTTTCCTGAGCTGCACATGGATTCAATTTGCCAGTCTTTAACCCTTCTTACTGGTGCCTGAGCTGTGCATAGTTTGGAAACTGGGACAGCCGTCACTTAGGTACTTTTTTAAAATTTTGTTTTGTTTTGTTTTGTTCCTGATCTGTTTGTCCCTGTGCGGTCTCTGGCCCAGATGCAGTAAAGTAATCCACCAGGGGTGCGGACAAGGCTTGGGTGCTTGCTGGGGAGAGGGAGTCAAAGCTTTTCCAGCTTCCTGGCAAAGGGTGTAACAGAGACAGGGCTGGGAGCAGGTTTGCTTTGATTAAACATAGCAGCATTTCCACTGTGGCTACGTAGGGAAAGATGTTGGTGTTGTACTCAGACTTTTTTTAAGAAGAGCTGTTTCTCTTGGCAGAGCTCTAAAATTGATGGAAAGTCAGGGTGGAGCCAAGGGATTTGGCATCATGGGAACTTCTCACACCAGCTTGTCTTTGTGCTGCAGCACAGCAGAAGTGCTTTCTGCAGAGAGAAACATTAAACATCAGATGTTTATTTGCAACAGTGAAATTTATTCCAGTGAATGATGGTTGCCCGTTGTAAATACACTTCTTAGTAATGACTGTATTGTTTCCAAAAACGTAACTAGCTCCTAGCATTGCTGTTTGCTAAATTGATAGGGATCTAATTAATCATCCATTTAAAACAAAAATGGCATTCCATTTCAAAAACATAATGCATTTTCATTCCTCATTTTTCCTCCAGATAACTGTTGAACAAAGATCACCAGCAGAGAGTGCTGGTGCTCTTCCAGAATGTGGCAGCAGCTTCTGAAATTGATTGTAAAATCTAATCAGACTTTGTTCCATAATTCTATTTTTAGTTTTTCATTCCTGTGAAAATGAAATGGTAATCAATTATCTGTAACTTGATATCCTGCCGTCTCTAATTATCAGTCTTTTTGTAGCTTACTACAGGAGAAAGATTGTTTTTAGGAGCACAATGATGCGCTCAGAAAAATTATAATTGCTACTTTTTGAAGGAATTATTTAACAGAATTTCATATATTTTTGCCAATGCATTGGACCTTTTTCGTACATAACGTTATTTCCCCTTTCGTTTCTCTTCTTTAATTTCATGCTCAAAATAACCTCTTTACAGTACATCTTCTGTGTCGTGGGGGAAGATGGCCCTGGTCCTGCAATTAGTAGAGCTCTAGCATCTATATGGCGCTCATTGTTTCGCTGAGACAATACTTTTATCCTTCCCAGCCAACAGAAGGTTGCTTCCAGCCAAAGATTACTTTGGTTGGGCCTCTTTCATTTCTCAGTTCTGAGTCTGATTCTGTCATCAATATTTGTCCTGGTTTGAGTTGTAAAACCTTTAAATCAAAGAGCACCTCCTCTCCCCCGTCCCCGTGTTATTTATCAGTACAGTTGCATCCTTGTAAGTCCTGGAGACTTTGAAGAGGTTAGGCTTTTTGGTTTCGAATCAGCCATGGTTTTCCCCTCTTAATCTTTATGATCATTGAAATATCAGGATTATCAAATCTGTTTTTTGCTGCAGAACCTGTTGTACATCTCGCGCTCGTGTGATTTCGTACATTCTTTAGTCATCGAGAGCAAACAAAGACTGTGTTGAAGTGCAGGGCCGACGTGCCTTACTCTTACATTTTGCTCTGGTCCAAATCCATTGAAAGGTGAGGGAATCTTTTAATTCATTTCAGCAGATTTTGAAGAGACATCTCTTTTTAAAGAGGCATGGGAGGCAAGAGTGCAGAGAAACAAGGGAGATGGTCAACTTTCGTACATGAAGGTTGTTAACATGCAATAGACATCAGTTAAAGGCACACAGGCCCTTTTTTGGGAGAAGAATGGTGTCTTGTAAGGAAATCCCTTTGTCCAGACTAACCCTGCTGTCCTTACTTTGCCAAAGCTACATTTAAGTCTAGCGGACTGGGGTGTGAGTGCGTTCAGAGCAAAGCTGAAACATTTGATTTGTTTTTCCATAGTTGACAGTAGTTTATCACTCTTCTGGTTACACAGCTTTCTTCCAAAATTCTGCATAAAAAGGGTTCAGCAGTTAGAATAATTCTCTTTACAGGTGGTACCTGATCAATCAACTCATGGGTGACACATCACCACTGATCTCTATATTGCATTTCACTGTGGAAAGCTGTTCCTTTTCTCTCCTGTCCTGTGCAGGCCCATTCTTCACCCAAGGAACCACACTGAACTTGAGTTGCACTCCATTAGAGGTACCATCCAGACTGACATACCTTTAAAAATCTTCACATGCCGCAGCATACAAAACCTTAGATGAGCAGGAGCCACGTTACATTGTAAATCACAATATGGACAGGACATGAAGTTGGCTATGCAGAAGTCTCTGTAGCAATTACTTCACTCCCAGAAGTTATGTGGTCATTAAAGTTTTATTATATAGAATTGATAGCATAATAAACTTGTGTAGAAAGACACAGCAAATACTTAGCGAAGGACAGAGGAATACATAGTGCAGAACTATTCCTGCTTTTGTGTTTTGAAAAGCAGAATTTTTCCAGTGATTCTGAGCATGTGGAGTTTCATGGTCGTAATTTCTGGTGGTGTTGGTGTATGAATACCTGTCATTACCATCTGTTGGTGAATGATAACTGGTTTTACATATAATTCATGCCTCAATCTCATGTCTGTCAGATTGATTTTTTTTCTCTTCAAAAATCTTAGCTGGTCAACAGCCGTGTGCAATGGCAGGACCTGAGGGAGCCTTTCAGGGTTTGTTACAGCTTGGGCCTGGATATAGCAGCAACATCAGATCCTCTAAATACAACTTAAAAATGGCCATGACGACCCTGGAGACCCTGGGTGATTTCCACCCCAGCGGTAAAATGGCAGCAAAAGCTGCAGTGCTGTACATCCAGGTTCACTGTGCCTGTGGGCAGCAAGGCAGGTCCTGTGGCTCTCAGGGACTCTACAAGTCTAGACCGAGCTCCCAGCATGGCTTTGGACAAACCCCTTAACCCTCCTGTACATCAGTGCCTTATCCACACATTTCTTGTGATTCTTATGCAGTTTTGAAATCTTCTAATCTTGTTTTGATCCCTATCCCCTAATGTATTTGTTCATTTACTTCAATAAATATATCTGTCAAACTCTTTGGCTTCTATGGCAAGAAAGATAAAGTCATCTCCCTTATCGGAATTACCTATTCCTTGCTTTTGCTCACCTGGTAAACTTGGCCTCACCTCCTCTTCTTAGTCTTTTTTACTATTGCTTGCATTATTGTTTACTGTAGGGCCATTATTTCACCCAACAGTGTGTTTACAGACTAGACAAAGAACCCCCTGCTTTGGTGGTGGTGGGGATGTACTGTCTGGTCCCAAGAGCTAAATGGCACTTCTGAGCACTGTTAACAGTTTATTTTTATGTGCAAGAAGAAAAGCTCTGTTAAACTGGCCCGAGATCAGAGATCCACGGAAATTAATTTACACCCCCTTCAGCTGCACTGAATGGACACAGAACTGAGCGGTGATTTCTCTCAGTACATGAGGGATAATATCAGCAGCTTCCTGAGCTCCAGCTGCTGTGGACAAAGGACGGCAGAGTTACAGCGATTCCTGGAGGGAGGAACTTTAAGATGGAGGAATTTGAAAGAATGTGAAGGACAATCTCTTAAAAAATGGTAGGTGGAGCAATTCCAGGTCATCCAAACACTTTGCAAGCCCAAGATTTATTTTCCTACTTTGAACTAGTTGCCGTTGCGGCATTTATCTTTTGTGCTTTTTAACACATTTACTGTGACCTTTGTATGATTGCATAAATTGGCCCGAGTATGCTGGAACAGTTATTAGGAACCCCTTTCTTGTGTTGTTTCCTGAATTCCCACATTGTGGCGTGATGTGTGTATGGAAACTGCTCGCTTCCTCCACTGGCAGCCGTTCAGATGTGTGCTGGAGCTCCTGAGGACTGGGCTGGGCGGGGAGCCGGGTGAAGGGAGGATGCAGGGGGAGAATGTTTTAAGGAAGAGAATGTGTATTTCATACATCTTTGTTCTTTTCCAGTTCCGATAAAGCGGTTATCTCCGGTTGTGCGGGTTAAACACGAGCAGTGCTAGCGCTCTGTAGAATAAACAGCGGCAGATGAGTTGAGGTTAATATGCCTCGGGCAAGGCTAGCTGCTTTTCTGTGTCTGCGTTAAGCAATATTTTTACTTTTCCGATGACTCTACCTTCTCTCTTTACTCCCTGCTATTTTCTTTTCGCGTGTGGGAGACAGGATGTGCAACTGAAGCATAGTTTATAACTCTTTAACGCACTGTAGTTATAAATTTCCCTTACAACTCCACCCCACAGCATCTAGCAAATATGTACTTCATTAGCTTGTTCTGCGTTGTCTTTGGGGTTTTTTTTGCTTGCAAACTGTAAGGTTATGGGATGTTAATGAACTGTTTACATGTGTTTCTACATTTGTTCCGCTGAAATGTTCCAATGAATGAATGTCCGTTACGAGCGGAAAAAAAGATGTTTATATATGCCGCATTTGGGATTTCTGAAATTTGACTTCCTGAATTTTTTTCCAGATCTTTCTTTTCATTGTTAAAAGTTGGGAATGTTGGAAAGGATTCGTTTGCTTAGAGCAATTAAAAGGTAAATGGCTGAATCATGTTATCTCTTCTCACATGAAGAGCCCTAATGAACTCCAGTAGGCCAAGTTTCACGGTGCAAGGATTTGACATGTGGCCAGTTCTTGCACATTTTGGAAACTGGTGTCATCTTACGGCCAAACCTTATTGAACTGGGATTATTTGCGTGGTCAGGCCTTAGCGTGTTAAGTCAGCTATGGACGCACAATGAGCTTCTCTCATTTTTTCTCTTGCTCTTTCTTGAAATTAGAAGTTAGTGAATGGGAGACGGGAGACAAGTAGAAGCTGTCACTCGGAGTTCACGGACAGGAGCGACCTCACAGGGGGATTCGAGTTTGCTGTATGCCAAAGCCAGAGGAGGAGGTGGCTTGTGAGAAAGGCAAGGTACCATTGTTTGTACACAAATATGACCCTATTGAAGGGGCAGTTTGTTATCTCAGGCCTTGTTTAGAGTGGGGATTAACCCCCCGCCTCTAGTGTCAGGCTAGGAGAAGTTAAAGTTGCTCGCCCCATTTCAGAACGAGAGCTTTGCCTCTCTGATACAGAGGTTGGTACCACTGCAGAGATGACTGCGTTGTTGCCATTGCCAAGCGCTGTTGGATCTTCCGAAACAGGGAGACTGGCTTAAGCCTTTCTTTTTGTCAACATTTTGGGATCCTTTCACCGGCCTTCTTTGAAGGGGGAGACATGCACAAAGGTGATGTGTTCATGCTTTTCTTTAAAGGTTGTGATGTGTTTAAAGCCAAACTACTTTTTAAGTTGAAATTCTACAGTGTGATTCCAGGCGCTAAAACCTTCAAACAAAAACTACCTCTGAATGTGGCTACTGTCTTTTATCATGTGGTAAAACGATAAAACACAGCAAAATGGAGGCCCCAACATAAGAAGGACATGGACCTGTTGGATCGAGTCCAGAGGAGGCCACAAAGATGCTCTGAGGGCTGGAGCACTTCTAGGAAGACAGGCTGAGAGTTGGGGGTGTCCAGCCTGGAGAACAGAAGGCTCCGGGGAGACCTTAGAGCCCCTTCCAGTCCCTACAGGGGCTCCAGGAGAGCTGGAGGGACTCTTGATCAGGGGTTGGAGCCATAGGACGAGGGGGGAACGGTTTTAAACTGAAAGAGGGTAAATTTAGATTAGGTATTAGGAAGAAATTGTTTACTCTGAAGGTGGTGAGCCCCTGGCGCAGGTTGCCCCGAGAAGCTGTGGCTGCCCCATCCCTGGAGGTGTTCAAGGCCAGGCTGGACGGGGCTTGGAGCAACCTGGGCTGGGGGGAGGTGTCCCTGCCCAGGGCAGGGGGGTTGGAACGAGATGGTCTTTAAGGTCCCTTCCAACCCGAACCATTCTATGCAAATCGTGGTTGCATTTGGGGAAAATACTGAAGTCTCTTCCCTCTCTGCTTTCCACACAGCCATTGATCCAGCTGTGTCGGGGCAGCAGAGGTTGGTGGATGTTTGCTGTTACAATAGACTGAGCCTTGGAAGACTACGCGATGGATATTTTAGTTTTAAGCAGAACGTTAACATCCTGCTTATATACAGTTAGTCGTGATCGGTTCTTGCCACATTTTCAATTATTTTCAGCATTTGGCCATCAAAGAGCGGCAGAGTCCCATCCTTTCCCGGCGTGCGTCGGTACAAACCCATTGAGCTCCGCTGCCGTAGCGGAACGCTTTGGCGACCACGGGGCTGACTCCGCCGGTAGCCAAATGACTCGCCGTACCGAGTCCCCCCGGCCCGGCGTGGCGGGGGGCGGGGCGTGGCGGGGGCGTAACGGGGGCGTGGCCAGCGGC
>VZSZ01004780.1:189101-248249 GCA_013398815.1 Ibidorhyncha struthersii | reverse complement strand
GCGGGGCGGTGCTTCCTGCCCGCCCCGGCGGAGCGCGGTCCGGTGGGGCGCCCGCACCGCAGAGCCCGGCGGAAGGAGGCGGAGGAGGGAGCGGAGCTGCCCGGCCCTGCTCTGCTCTGCCCGTGCCGGTGTGAGCCCGNCCGCGCCGCGCTGCGCACAGGTAACCGCGGAGAAGCGAGGCGCGGAGCGACGCGGAGCAGAGCAGAACAGCCTCTCCCCACCCCCCGGGCGCGATGCTGAGCGCCGCCCTTCCCTGCCGGGGCGGCGGGCGCTGCCGCTGACAGCGGAGCCTGCGCCGGGCCACTTCCAGCGGGACGCAGACTTTCCCTTCTTTTTGTTTATTTTGCCGTTCTTGAGATCCCGCTAGCCTCCTTCCGAGGACTGCGGGCGGGTCCTGTCTGACTGTACCGGATTTTTACCCGTCTGTCTTGAGTTTCTGTCTGAAAGTATATTTATTTTTAATAAAAGAAAAAGTGGAGCCACAAATCCAGTTAATAGCACATTCCCCTTTCTGTGGAGTCCGGTTTATTTCTGCAGTTAAAAAAGTTTACTCCTCTGCCCCCCCACCTCCCGTGTTATTGACACTGAGGATGAAGAAGGATTTGCAAGTGAAAGCGCCTTGAAATACAACATCTTTTAGAGAGGTCTCTGCAGTTCGCCTGTTGAGTCTCGAATTCCACCCTTTGCCCCTGCTGAATCCACTGTTCTGCCCTTTACTCTCTGGGGTAAAAAACCAAACAACAACAACAAAAACCCGAGGGGAAAAAAATACCTTTGGCAGCAGGGAAGCTTTGTGTGACTGACCCAACGAGCTACAAGTGTCCAGTTTCTGAAAAGAAGAAAACCCTTTTGTCTTCAGCAGATCAGTAGGTAAGAGACGTCATGGCGCAAGGGATTCGGCATTCATTCTTGCAGCCTAAACCTGGGAGTTAGACTGGCTCTCTTTTCTGTCGGTTTTTGCCCATCACTTTTCTCTCCTGTAAAGATTACTCTTCATCTTGCAGAATTCTTGCAAAAAAAACCCCACTCGTCCACCCATTTCCCCACTGGCAGTAAATAGCCAAAATTTATAGTGATGTACTTGTGTGTAATTGGATAAAGTAAAATTTTGTGGAAGTCGCTGAACTGGGTTTGTGTCAGGCTGTGTTTGAAAGCAGCCGCATTTCTTGCGGTGCTCTTTTCTTTTGAGAAAATAATCGCAGTCATTGTGCTTGTAATCCACGTGTCAAGATTGTCTTTGCTCGTCATGCTTCACAGAGAAGCATGTATGTGCATTTACGTGTGCACGTGTGCAAACAGGGCTTCCACAGGCAGTTGTGTTTTCTTGTTTCACACTGGAATTTGTTTTCCATTAAGTGCTTTACTACTGTGTCACAAGGTGTAAAAGTGTTGAACCCATAATTAACATGCCTTAACAGATTAATGAACATGGCTAGGAACATGCTTGGCACTGTACAGAGTGAGTATGAGGATATGTTTTCTTTGTTTTGAGATTTTTTTTAATTTTTTTTTTAAAGTAAGGCTGAAAGCGCAGCAGGGACATGTGCACATAATAACTGGATGGAGGCCCAGTCTCTGTGCGGGGAAACATATTTTGTAGCATACTCCTTTCTCTAGGGGCTGAGTGCTGAATGTGTGCTGGTTTATAAGTGATAATACCGCTGTGAATTTTTAATTTTCCTTCTCCCCCGGCTCTGTACCCGCATACCCACTTCCCACGGCCAGAGTTTCATTGCTACCAGTCTTTTGTGCAAGGGAAGGACTTGTGGAATTCCGTGTGGCTGGTAGTAGGATTCCTCTTTGCAGGGTGGATGATATTGTTCCCTGTGGAAACACACAGCATCCCCCAGCAGGAGGATCTGGCTGTTTCTGTGGTGAACCCAGCCTTGACATCATGCTCTTCCCCACTGCATGGGTTTTTCCTGTAGATGATAGAGGAAATGCTAAATCTTGGTCTCTGTTGGTCCCTGTTCCGCTTTCTTCCCCCGGTTCCCCTGGAGGGATTACTGTGGGGGGAAAAAAGGTGGAAAAAGTGTCCTGTTCCTCCTTTAGAGGGGGGAGCAGCAAGTCAGTTTGCTCTGAGCTGATGGACCCTCAGAGAACTGAGGGCGCCTCGGTGTCTGCTGAGGTCTAACAGCCAGTGGGGCACCTTGCAGGGGGACTGGGGCGGGTGACTGGCCAGGATCCATCCTGGGGGAGAGGACATGGAATAGGTTTTGGCTGCTGTCTCATTTTTTTCTGCTACCCTTGACTTTTTCTGGGGACTGAGCCTTCCTGCCAAATGAGGGTGGGAACACAAGAACCATCTTCTCAAGCTTGTCCTACACCCTTGTGCTGCTCCTGTGTGGATGATGGGCAGCATCACGTCGTTTTTTCAGGGCTGATATAAAAACATGGACCCTCTCATCAAGATCATGACCCTGTTAAATCTTTGGGTCAGACTTTCACCGGCATTACCTCAGTGACTGCTCCTCCTAGGAGCAGGGTCACGAGCTCACCCTGGAAAAATTTGTCCCATAGTTGAAGTTGCAGGTTCATGTGGGGCACTTGGTCTTCTCTTTTTCTCCAGGATACTTATTGCAACATAACCCCTGTCCTTAAAACATTCCTGGGAGCCACAAACAACACAAAATGATTTGTTTCTGCTCTAGCGCTTTCTTGAGGAAAGAGTAGGATTTCTAGAAGGAGGGAAAAGGGCACCTGGTCTTCCCCCAGAGCTCCCTGTCTTTCTGTTTCTGGAGGTGTTTTGCAGGCAGCACTGCCTGTCCCAGGGAGGAGGCTGGAGGCAGAAAAGAAGCTGGGCAGTGTGGAGTAGGCAGAATGGGCCATATAGTGGGATGTGGGATTGCAGTGGTGTTGGCACCTCGTAACTGTGGTATTGTTTGGCATGACACATATTTAAATTGTGATGGCCAGTTAATATACTGATAGCATGGCTCATGATTGTACCTATTTATGGTGACACACAACATCAGATTGTGCCATAAACACGGGAGAAACAAAGTATTGCTCTTCCTTGAACATGCTTAAGCGACTTTGGATTAATGTATGCTTTGTAGCACAGAATGCCACATCTAGGCCACAGGTTTTTCATGTGCCTGTAATACAAATGTATAAAAAATCTCTGTAGTCTGTAATACAGCTCAAAGGGCAGCTGATTTAGGCGTGCTTGAGTGTTGAGGTCAGGAGATCACATTCCACAGGTTACTAGATGAAAGTGCTTGAAGAGGGTATAGCATAAATATTTGATTCATGTAGAGGGATTGGTGCAAATCCTTTTGTCCGTTCTCCAAAGATGTTCTGTAGGCAAAGCGCCGTTAGGAGTAAAAAACCCCACTAAACAACAGAAAACTTGTAACTTCTTTGTGCTAGAGGAAGTAGGATGGTAACATAGTGTATTATTGTTGAATTCTATTAAAATTCTTCTCATGGGATACACCATTTTCAAGAATAGCTAAAAGAACTAATGTTTTTAAATGTAAAATGACTCAATGCACGGGCTCTTGAAGTTGGGTTTAACATTGTATGCAAACATTGCCAGCTGGTGGGGATCTTTCTGGATAAATAAGAACTATATTTGTACAAGAAGGCTTGAATGATGTATTTCAGATGCATCCTGATTAGCATAAGCCATTCACTTTGCAAAAGAATAGCAAGAATCCCAGAAGTGTAGATAATTTAATAGTTCTCTTTATCCTGTCTTTCATCAGCAGATGGACCGATCTTTTTGTTTATTTAGAAATGAGATTGCATTGCTTTACTGCCACGTTTTCCTAACCGTGACAGTGAAATTGAGAATTTGCAGCCCCCAAGTTCTCGAAACATAAACGCTTCTCCCTCTTCTATCCCTTCCTTTTGTCTCCAGTTGAGTGTAATGTGACTTTTTTTTGAGAGAGAGAGTGGGGGGGTGCTGGTGTTGGTGATGGGTTTTTTGATGGAACAACTTGCACCATGTAACTCTGTATAGCACCCAGCGCAGTGGTGTCTTGGTCCATGGCTGGGGCTCACTGTTAGTACAGTGATTGAACAGCTGAAGTAAAATTTCAGCTCATTAAAGGCTTTATTTTCTTAACGTGGAGCAAAATCAGATGTAGGTTTAGGTTGTTGCTGTATTCATGTATATACAGAGATAAGTCTTTAATTCTGGAATTATCAACAGTCCAAGTGTATGTTGATGTATAAATACTTTTCAGCTGTGACTGAATTTATCTGTTTGTACCTCTCTTGGGGCAGAACTTCGTTTTGCAGTTCTTGCTTCGTTCTTACTGGCAGCTTTTAAAGAGCTGCAGAACTGTAACCCGACGGAAAGACAAAGCCCAGTATAAGAAAGTTCTTGCGCGTTAAGAGTTTGTATTAAACTAAAACCTGGCTCCAAACACCTGTAAATGACGAGATTCTCTGCTCAGTGCAGAATATGGTGTGTGTTAGGTTCTGTTCTGAATTAAAAAGAAAACTATGACCTTGTTCTTGGCAAAAGGTTCTTGGATTATTAGATGTTCCCACTTTGGGGTGAAGTGTAAATACTTTCAGAATAAAGTAAGATGCCTGTTTTCCTCCATCTAACTGTTGTTGCACATTCCCATATTTCAAGGTATTTTCAGACACTTACTTTCGAAGAGTCTTCTCAAACATTTCCTAATTGAAACAGCCTTATGGATTTTTTTTTTTCTCCTTGCTATTGCGGACGATATAGTGGGAGTGGAATGTCCTTGGTTGCCAATGTTTGCTGCTAGGTATCCCCCTTCCATGGATACCAAATGTTTATAATAGTGTGAGAACAGCCATTCTTGGTGATTGGCAATAAGGTTGAAGGCTCTCTTTCTCCTCTTCTATCCACTGAAATACAAGAGAGGACTTGGATCTCTTGGTTCTTCATAGAAGTGTTCCAAATTGCCTATTGCTGGGGTTATAAAGTTTCAGGAAGCACTAGAGGATTTGTCAAAATGATTTAGTCCATTGTGTTGAATCTGGGCCACAACCGATTTCTGTAAGCTCATTTTCTGCTTTCGGGAATTCTTTGCTTGTCTTACTTTCTGATGAGAAGTTACTTTCTCGATGAGACTTTCATCTGTCTTTTGTGCCTGATCTTCTCTGTATCTGTGCCCCCACATATGGCATCATCATATTGTAGGCTTTAAATCATTGTCTTTATGAAAGAACAGTCACATAGCTGCCCTGTGAGTCCAGTTTGGCTGCAGGAGCTTCTCAGTTGTTAAGCCCTTTTAGACAGGAGAGAGTGTATTCCCAAACAGCTCTGGAATGCAGTGCCGGCCACAGGAGGAATTGCATACTGCAGCCTCCATGCCACGGCCATACCTTCAGCTTTTGCAAAAGTATTTGGTTCATGCTTTGAACAGACCTGATGCTGAAATTGTATCCATGTGAAAATACTCTACTATATGGAGAACTCTAAAGTCAGCAAATACCCAAATCTTGCACATTACTTGGCTCTCCAGAGTAGCCTTGAAATGTAAGCTTCAAGACAGAAAAAAAAATCTCAACAACTTTGGGGAATAATAATGTAAAGGAGCTCCTAGGAGCAATTAATTTCTAAATATGCAATATATTTGTCTTACTTGCCTACTATGCCTGTAAGCGAAAGGAGTTTTTCAGGGTTGATGAAATTTGCGTTTACCTAGACACTTGGATGGAATTTTTTAAGTAACAACATATTTGAAACTTACCTGTGTATAAATGGCTGTTCGGGGCAAACCAGATGTTTGATGTAAGCGGGAGATTGGTGAATGAGCAATGAACATGGGAATGAACAGGAATAGGTGAACGAATAGGAATGGAAAAGAAAAAGTCGTGAACAAACCAAAAAACTGAGAACAAAATAAAAAGACCTGTGGAAATGGTGTTCTCAAAGCCTTAAAATCATGTCTTAGTTAGAGTAGTGGTTATGTGAGGTCCTTAGCTTAAGTGAAGGAAGAACGTGTGTTGGAGCCTCCTGTAGCGCCTGGGGATCATGAGTTGTGGTCATCCTTCATATGATGGTTGTTCGATGTGTCATGCTTTGTTTTGAGCGGCTCCTGTATTGCTAGCTTAGCGCTGGGAAAGTGAGTGCTCTCTCCCGTTTCTAATAGCTGAATCGTCTCATATTTTACTGGCACGCAGTCTGCATTCTTAGTCCTGCAGAAGGGCTTCAGAGATAAATACTGCCATTCATACTTGTTGCTTTTTTATTTCCTCATCCTCTCTCGGAATGACTGTTGTCTAATTCGGTTGTGTCTAAGCTTAAAATAACCTTTTATTTTTTTAAATACTAAATATTTGAAAATCTTTGGGAGTTTGGAGAGGTCTTTGGTCATTTTTCTTGAAAACTACTGTTGGACTATGTAAGGTTCATCACTATCGATTAGAATAGAGAACCAAGACTTTGTTTAAACCATAAAAAAGTTAACTGATCTAATAAAATTGTTTTTTAAAGGCTTTGCTGTTATTTGTATTAGCAAAGCACCTACAGTGTCTAACTGTAGACCAAGATGCTATATGAATGTCTATGAATTAAGCCAATTTAAGTTTTTGTTTAATGAATTAATTAGTATTTGTAAGACTTTGTCCAAGGGTTGTATCACAGTAATGTTTGTTTGCTTTAAAATGCTTTGTGTCTCTACACAACTTGTTTTTTAAAAGAATTACTTAATCTCTTAGGATTATTTACTGTAACCCTCAAGGAAAGTAATTCCACATTTTAGTGACTTTGTTCACTTCAGGGTTTGGTCGACTTTTTCCTGCTGTTCTAATTTGGGTGGTTCTGTGTCCAGCTGAAACAAATTTTATTGCTTAATACTAGGGCTAGCCCGTCTTGTGGGGCTTGGGAAAAACAGGGTGGGAAAACATATCTTCCTAGTTTTCCCATTGTCTTTTTGGAAAGAAACAAAGCTGAAACCTCCTCCATATTTCTGGGGACACGGAACATAAAAACTGTAGGATAGCCTGCGGAGGTGCACAAGGAATTGGTAATCGGTAGTTTGCGGAGATCATCACAACTGAATGCTCATACTCGTATTAGGTAAAAACAAATTTGAAAGACTTTTTACTGCAGGATGATAAAGGTTGAAGAGACTGAGGGCGATTATGTAGTCTAGCTCATCCTTCCTTTGGGTAAGATCAGGGAACCGTAGAGAGCAGGCGGAAAAATTAAGTGAAAAACCCCAGCTTTTACTCTTTCCGAGTTGGGATCGCATGTGGAGCACTTGGATCTTGTTTAAAAAAAGAAAAAGTAATAAAATCTTAGTGCCCATGGGGGAAGAGTGGTTTTACCAACTGGTGCAAGACCGGTGCATTTCAGATTTGGGGAAGTAGGGATGGCAAGCGAAAATTTGTATGGGATGCCACTGGCCCCATCCCAAACTGCTTAGGTGGCATTTGGAGGGGACATTTCTGCGGAGCAATGTCAAAAGGCTGAAATGCAGATCAGGGCCCAAGATAGGGCTCGTGGGAGGCGGAGGGCTTGGAGGGAGCACTTCATCTGCCTGTTGCCTTCCGAGACACAGGACAGCGGGCAGGTTTTCCAGCCCAAGCGAGGTCCTCGCTGTCACGTTCCTCAGCAGCGGAGGGCTGGATGTGTTTCCTGCTGTGGGTGCTGCTGGCACTGACTGCGGCTCTGAACAGGAGCTGGGGCAAGGGTGATTATTTTGGATTTGTGCTCAAGGAGCAATGTGTTACCTGTGGTTTCTGCGCATTCAGTTAAGTTCACTTTAGCGCATCTCAGTGCTTAAATGGCATAAGATCGTGGTGTGTTGTTAGTTGCTGACATTGCACCATCAAAACATGAACACACAGATTTCCTTCATTAGGGGAACATCTTAACTTTTTGTTTCTGCAGCCGCTAGGGATACCTTGCAGAGGTATCTTCTGCTGTAGAAAATACTGAGAAAGTTCCCCTGCCTTCTGCTTGAACAAGTTCTGGGGTGCCTTCTGGATCTACGCTTAAAACTTCTGCTGCTCCTGTTATTATGGAAAAGTCTTTCTAGTAGTGATGAAGTTTATATTAGTAAGGAAGTTTTGCTGGTATGGTTTACACAAGGTTTCCTAAGCAATATACCTAAAAACAATTATTTCCTAGTGTAACTGCATCTGCTTTAGAGTGGTTGCTGGAATAGTTACATTGAAAGAAATCAATTCCCTGAGTGACATAGTTGTGGCAACAAAAACATACGTGTAGGCCAGGACTTAGCCAATCAACGCTGCGCTGTAACGAACCTAGTAATATCTTCCTCCCAGTGTGGTGGTGAGGCTTAATTAATCATCTTACAAGTAATTAAAGGTTTTTACAAGGTGCACATGAAAAACCCAGGTGGTTATGATAAAAGTGGTTTTGGTGGTGTTCTTTTATAACATCCTTACTTTCTAAAAATTGGGTGGTCTGGATCTTCTGTTGGGTTTTACTTTTTTTTTTTTTTAAAAAAAAAAGCAGATCCATCCTTTTAATGCATGCTACCCATTGAGATCACAAAATGGGCTTGCTTTGTGATATTGGGTTGTCCCAGTACCGCATTTGTTCCCTTCTTTGAACCACAGCATCTCCAAATGAGCATTACCAGCTCTGTTCGGCTGACTGACGGCTGGTACATTAACTGTATTTTAACTGTTTCTTTTTAGAAACAAAAAAAAAGAAGCGAAAAAGCAGCCCTTTGAAAAAGGGAGGGCCCATGCCTGTGAAGAGTCCCGTTAAATTCTGTAAAACAGCTTTGTGAAATAAGAAGAGCTCCTCCACATGGGGGCTTAAAATAGTTTAAATTGTGGTAATGCAAGAAAAACCCAGAAAATTCCATGCTAAAGTTAGGCCATAGTGATTGTTTTCTTCTCCTTGCCCTTCTTCACCTGCGGTTTTTATTAGTGTCAATGTAGGATACAAATTTTCAGGATGTCACAACTGACATATGAGGAAAAACTACCTCGAGGGGGCATAAAACGGATGTATATCCTTTTGGGGAGTGTGTTTCCATTGTTTTCAGGACTTAAGCTTTTAGGTTCGAATTTTGACTTTCTTTTTAATGTAGATGGTGATTCTAATCTTCTTTTATCTCACCAGCAATTAAAATAGCCTGATCCTATCGGTAGGGACAAACGATGCACTGTCAACATTTTGCTCCCTTCTGATAATGCACATGAAACTGGTTTGCGTGTTTGAAGATTACATTTTACTCTCACATGGTTTTCATTATCCGAGAGCCCCGAGGAGAGGCCTGGACTAAATCAGTGAAGGAATGGAGAAACCACACAATGCAATGAAAATGGTACTGAGGCATACTTGGGATAGTTGTGGGACCGGGGCTGCTGACGACAGAAGCAGGGCGCTGCCGGAGTGCTAGCAGCAGCAAGAAGTGGAGCATTCTCAAAAGACAAAAACAAAACTTGATGTTGAATTAAAATTGCGGCTTGGGTTTACAACAGTTCCCCAATTCTACAAGGATAATTACTGGAAATCTGTGAAGTTCGAAGCAGATGAATCTTGCTCGCTGTGCGCTGGGAGGCAGTCCTCTGAAAAGAGACCTGATGTGACTAAACCTGTGTAAGCTTGATCTGGTTTTATCAAGACGGCATCTAAAAGGTGAGATCTTGGCTTTTATGAAGTTAGTAGCAGGGCTCCTGTTGCCTGTGCTGGAATTAGTGTTTCATTAAATATGCAGAAATTGCAGTACATGCCGCTAAAGGGTTGACTCTCTGCGGATGTGCGCGTAGTGCTTGGGAGTGCTGCATACCAGTTTAAGTAACTGAATGGTGTGATGTATTCAGCTAGAAATATTCACATTAAAAACAGCTGGATGAATATACCTAGACTGGTTTTGCTATTAGACCAGTATATTCAGAATAAATCCTCTTGCCGTTCTGACCTTTGAAATTTTATGGAGGAACTTGAAATTCCATAGCATTCTTATCAAAATGATTAAAAGCCATGAAGCATTCCTATTTATACCAGGCTCTGTAAGTGTTTATTCTTCTCTTTTTTTCCCCCCCCCCCTTTGTAATCTAAAACCTAAATTATGTTGGTGGAGATTATAGGTACTTCCCTCTGAAGAAATCGATACTTTATAGTGAAGGAGCAGTAATTCAAAGGTCAAGTAAGGTCTTTTCGTTTTTTTTTCCTTAGAGATGTTATTTAGAGGGGGTCTTCCTGTGTTGTTGTCTTGACTTATTTATCTCAAGCCAGACCAAGTGACTTGCAGAAAAAGCGGCAGGCCTGCCAGGCTTTCTTGTGCTGTTCTACGCCCAAATCGCAAAACCACGAGCGTTTGAGGAGAATGGTTAGTGGCTCTCGGCGAGGCAGTCCAGTCCTTGCTGAAGGTGGACTTGGTTTGGCCCTGAGAGTTGTTAGAACCGTGATCAGTCTTTGAGTGTTCTGGTGGCCTCTTGCTATAACTGCCTGATGATGTGATGTAATGTAATGGGTATGCATATTATTTGCACCCCTGCGGGTGACATTGTTCTTGTTTTTAGTTAAAAGAAGGAAGTTTTTCTTGTTTGCCCAGTGACTCTGTCCTTCTGGTATGAGGATGAGTAATGTTGGCGCTGCTCCATGCACCTGCTCAGTGCCACCCTCCAAGATCACCTGAGCCACAGTCAGCAGATCTAGGCAAGCAGCTACGGGATGGTTGAATGAAAGCTGGGGAAGTGTTTATGGTTGGCGTCTGAAACCCACTTTTGGTTTGGAGCAGGTGCTAAAACGCTATCACAACTCTGGGATTCGTTGCGTGCCGCCTTGCAGGGTTGGGTGTTGGCGCCAGACGTTGGGAACTTTTATTCTCAAGGACTGTCCTGTGTATTCTCTCCCTTCCTCCTCCTTGGGTAGGGCTGAAATGAAATGAAGAGCATTCAGTGATAACCTGCACTATTCATTAAATAATTTTGGACCTCGCCCTTGTTAGTCTGGTGCTCCTAACCACTTCAAAGTGAGTGTATGTGCAGAATAGCCATGTTTCCAGTGGTCTTATAGACACTTGTGTTAAGTGAGTTTTGCAGGATCAAGCACTCAGCCTGCTGGGTTTTGCGTAGGCCAGGTAGCAAAGGCATATTTCTATTAAATGGTGGGTGACTCAGCATGTGAGCTGGTCTCTGCGATTGCCTGGGGACTTCACAGCCGGTCCTTTCTCTGCTATCTCTGTTTTGTGTTCCCCTCCTCTATTACAGTGTGCAGGTATGTCTGAAGATAACTCTGCACCGAGAAAAACAGCTGAAGACTTCCTCTAATTGATAGCATCCCATCAGCTGTTGCCAACCAGGATAAGCCATATCGCGTGCACATCTGTTAAGAAAAACGCAGAATTACTTAGCGAAATTTACTGCTTGAGTTTGAAGTCTGACACAGTCACTGGCTTGTTTTGTGCGTGAGTGACACAAAATTTAGTAGTAAAACTGAAAGTGCTTAACTGTACTCCAGCCCTTTTGAGGTGGTGAACCTGTTCCCATCCCACCTGATGCGTAAGCTAATTAGCTTCTTGGCTAAGCAGTAATTCTGGGCAAGTATGTACAGGCTGTCCTCACAGAGACTCTTGCATTCCTCTTAGTTTCACAAGCTAAAGAAAGATGCTTCTCTTTGCTTGTGAGGTTATTATTGCTCCATGCAGGTTAATTGAGCTATGGCATTATAGCCACTCATCAAACAGTGGTGAGTAGCTCACTTGCCTAAGCTTGTTTATTTTTATAATGCTGAAAAATATTTGCATGCTGTACAGAAATGTACTGCTTTGGTTCCTTACAGCCTGGCAGTATTATCATTTTAAATTCTTCATTAATCTGGCAAGGTTCCTGGGCATAATTACATGCTGTTTAAGACAGAAGCCTCAGCTACTGAGTTTTTACACAGTGCCCTGCAAACATGAGTCTTTCCTTCCTTAAATAGTACCTATGCTACCGCCCCTTTTATGCTCGTTCTTGATCTCAGCATGGTTATATGCAACACTGTTTGCAATTCCTGTGTTAGTTCTACCAGTTCTAGACTCTGATGTTTTGCTCGAGAACATACAGCTATAAAGTGACCATGAATAATTTCAGACTAGATGTCAAAATAAGGTAGTAAGGCGATAGAGCTACATAGCTCAGGAGCAAACTGCAAAATCGGTTCAGCCTGGGCAGTCTCCCTCACAGTGGTTCCTTGGAACAGAATTGGTTGAAACCTGACTTTTCTGCTTGAAAAGTGAGGTGTTTCTGGGCTTTGTGGTTATGAAGAGCGGAGCATCCAATCCATAAGCAAGTACAGTTTTGCAGAGTTGCTGGTACTCTGAATTCAGCCCTATCCATTGTAACAGATTTAGGCTAAACCCCCAAATATGTCCGTTTAAAATGTCTACAGAACCTATTCCAATTTCCTTCCAGCTCTCTCATAACAACTTTTCCAGTGCACCTCACTAATTTCCATCTTTGGCACACTGAAAACTGAAATTGCTGGAAGAGCCTAACACAAATACAATTTGGTGTCCAAATAAATAACACATGAGCTTCAGTACCGATTGTACTGTTCATTTTTGTGTTTCATTACATAAAAAAGTTAACTCACTGGTTCTGCCATGAGTTTCCAGCTTGCTCAGAAAACAGATTCCAGGAATGCTGCCACCCGGTTAGTTGCACAAGATTTTCTTGGTTAATTAAAAATAATGGGATAAAACTGGAAAAAACAGGCTTAATGCTAACAGTTGGTATTTGAAGAAAGTGGATTTGTTGGCCAGAATATCTTCATATTGTATCTCAGTCCACTTTTTTTTTTTTTTTTTTTGATTTCCAGGCTCATTCCTAGTTTACATCCACACTAAAATTGGTGGTATTCAGTTCCAGCAAATACTTTTGCTGTGAACTGTGCCCTCCCTTCATCAGATCAGCAGAGTAAGCTTGTATGGCTGTGAAGTGAAACTCTGTGTGTGAAATGGTTGCATACAGAATTACTTCCTTGAACATTTGAAGGAGTTAAACGTGCACAGATTGAATTTGTCTGTTGAGAAAATCTTTAAGGCAGAGAGGCAGAATCTCAAGCTGGGTTGTATCTTTATTAAAAAAATAAACAATACCCCCCACTCCCCCCCTTAGAATTTTCCAGTTGAGACAAAAGAAATCTTTGGGTGGAAAGGCAGCATCATATTGCATAATAAAAGCCTTTTAATGCTCTACTAAAAAGGGTTGCTTAGGGCAACTTTGTTTAAAAAAAAAAAAAGAAGGGTCAGTGATGATACTGGTATGAGGGGGAAAAGGAATCCTCAACTTCTGTTGTGCAACACTGGGAAAAGAGGTTAGAAATTGCTCTGGTTATCTGCTATCTTAATGCCTGGTTTAAAGGTTCTTTACTGCATATTTGCTGGCAGCTGTTTTCAATATATCCCTCTCGAGCTAAGTCACCAGTTAAGAATTTGACATTAGATGTTTTTTTCAACCACCATCTTGAAGTACCATACCACACAACACAGCCTTGTTCTCTAGTTAGATATTGTTCATGTACCTTGAAATTGCTGTTGACACCTCAAGTATTTAACTTGCAGATCCGAGATAACTTTTGTTGGGTGTGGATGTGTGCCATAATAAGACAGAGACAGAAGTATCCACGTCTGCATTCCTTCTCTACATCTGTTCACTTTATTTTTTTGCAACATTCCAGGAAATTAAGTTAAATTACACATCTCAGTGAATATTTTTAATTTCACTAGTTCTGTTTTGGTTGCCGACCCTTAAAGTAGAAGCACACCGAGTGCACAAATATGTTCCACTTCTTTTGCGTCTGCCTTTTTCTTTAGGACACCTTCAGTAGCAGATTTACCTGCTTCTTGAATAACGTGCCTAAATACACATTTTTCTGTGTTCTCCTGATTCTTCCCTCAATGGTTAAAGTTTCTTTAGTGCTTTGTATTCTGAAGGGGAAAAGTAACGTAATTAAAGCACGTTTGGGGAATTAGAGCTGTGCTCTGCAATATATTTCTGGCATATACTTTGTCAGTGTCCTTTTCTTCCCCTCACTTTCCCAGTCTGTGAAATAAAGCTAATAGTCATACACTGATCATTCTCAGTCATTTCTGAGGCATAACTTGATGAAGTTTATAAAGCATTTGACCATATCACCTTTCATCAAAGGATTTTTGCTGATATAGTTTGAAATACACAGCACCACTGGAAAAGGAGCCATAAGCACAGGGTATCATCATCTGTGCTGCAGCTTTCATTCTTAGCAAAAAATAAAACAATGGAGTTAAAGAATTAGCGGGTTTTAATCACTGTTTCACTTGGAGGCACAGATGGGACAGAGCATTACTTGGCAACGTTTAATCTTGGAGCAGAAATTGTCATGATTAAAGCAGCAGCTGGAGTAGATTGCTAGGGACAGGGGGGTTCATTCATCCTAACGGGATCAAAACTGTTGGGCTCTGGGAGAAAACAAGAAGCTACAAAAGAAAAATCTGAAATACGGGCCAAGGTTTATTATTTCTAGGGTCTCATCTGCTGATTAAAATGATGTTTTCAATGCTTTCCTCAGAATTATTTTGGAAGCGAGGAGAGTATCAAGTGATCTGGCCTACTGAAGAGGAGACTGAAGCCATCTCTGAGTGGAGATTTTGGACTTGCGGGAGGAAGGCTCTGTGTGTGTCCCACATGTGGCAGAACCGCTCCTCCTTACCAAGGAAGTCAAAGTGAAGGAAATAGGTATGTGCCACTTCAAATAGGATTTCAGAAGAATCATGTTCCAGGCCATTTAACGGGGCCTGAATTCTTAGTTGGTGAGGCAGCCTGGAATGAGGTGGATTTTAACCTCTCCTCGTTAACGTTGGCAGAAGGGTTCTGTCTGCCTGATGCGTCGAGGCCTGCTGTTACAGGGGTAGACTCCGGGGGTAAGCTGGCCTCAGGGATGAAACCAGGTGGTTGTGGAGACGCAGAACAAAGCAGACCCTTCGCGTCTCCTGACTCCTGCAGTCTATCCCTGGTTCTGCCACAGAACAAACTGTTGGGAGCAAGTTACCTTTTGCGAAGGGGCAACGTTATACAGAAAAAAGGTGTCAAAATAACTTGCTAGAATGCCAACGTATGTTCTGTTGTCAGGGCAGAGCCACAGCTTAGCCAGCAAGTAAAGCATACTCTCTATTCTGAACTGTTCCAGCTCAAAAATAGCTCTGCCTTTAGTTAAATGTCTCAAAGGTATCATTAATTTTGGATATTTCAACTCCTGCAAGGCCAATGGGCTTGAGTTTCCATGACAAATTCCCCGCTCCACTGGGGGACCAAGTGAAGTGTAATCCCTGTTGGTCACTGACTTTATCTGTACTTAGGATGTGCTTGACATTGGCTCTTTGTGTTTCTCTTATTGGTACACAGTGTTTTTTCCTGCCACCCAGAGGTCTTTTTCTGTTCCTTAGATCAGACAACTCTTTTTCCTCCTCTTGCATTTGCATGCATTCAGCTGATGATATTTAGATGCCTGAGGATTTGGTTGCCTTTGTATAGCAGGAAGTTACAGAGTCCTTACTTGCACCAGTTCGCAGGGGTTTCTGCAGCAGGGAGACTAGGTGCTGATCTCACTCTGGGTATTTCATAACTCTAAAAACCTGCTGGCTAACGAGGTATTCATTAATTGCTTTAAGCGATCTAAGCTAAGAGATTTCTTTACTTCCTTTGAACCATATACTATCTTAATAGGCCTCTCTTTTTTTTTTTTTTTTTCCTTTAAAACTGACGAATTGCTGATTCTGCCCTTTAATCCTTGTCTGCCTGCAAATAGAGGAAATGTATTTCACTGTTGGTAGCCCTAAGTGTAAAGCAAACAGGTCTTAGGCATTTTTACCATCATCCTGTGAATTATAGGTCTCCTTTCTGCCTGAAAGCAGCCTTGCTGTCTGAGGTATTCGGCATGCATCCCTACAGCTTGTGGTGGATTGATATTCCTATAGATTTGCAAGGCACCTTTCATCACCTTTCTAGGCTTTGCCCCCTGGCATGCAAGTCCTTCGTAGGTCAAAGGCCTTAATGACCCCCATTGTTATGGGAACCTTTGGTAATCTAACCTGCTTTTTTTTTCTGTATTTCAAGCCATTGCTCTTAAATGTCTCTTGCTTGATCCACTCAGGCGCTAATAACCGTGTCTCCTTTCCTTAGGTCAAGGGCAGCTTTTACATTCCACCCAAAAGGCACCACAGTTTGAGATGAGGAATTCAGAAGAGCAAGCAGCTACGACAGTTTTACAGCGCCTGCTGCAGGAGCAGCTCCGATACGGAAACCCAAATGACAACCGTAACCTTCTTGCCTTACACCAGCAAGCCACAGGAAATGCCCCCCCTTTCAACAGCACTGGGAGTCCAGCATCTCAGAACGAAGGGCTGAGCTCCCAGGACCACCAGCTTGTGACTCATGCTGCCCGTCAGGAGCCCCAGGGCCAGGAGATACAGGTGGACAACAGCATCATGGAGAAGCAGCTCTCCCCGCGACTTCAGAACAGCGAGGATCTCCCGACCTATGAGGAAGCCAAAGTCCAGTCGCAGTATTTCAGGGGCCAGCCGCATGCTAGCGTCGGGGCAGCGTTTTATGTAACGGGGGTCACCAACCAAAAGATGAGGACTGAAGGGCGACCCACGGTTCAGCGGGTGAGCCCAGGGAAGGTCCACCAGGATGAAGGACTTAAGGACCTCAAGCAAGGGCACGTCCGCTCTTTGAGTGAGAGGCTGATGCAGCTGTCCTTGGCCACCAGTGGTGTCAAGGCCCACGCACCTGTCACGAGTGCGCCGCTCTCCCCCCTCTCTCCGCTTTCTCCTCAGCAGTCCAGCGACCCTTATAAAAATTCCGGCTCCAATGAGTTCTACAAGAACTCAGTGCAGCCCCCTTCCCAGCCCAACATGAAAGGAATGGAGCAGCGGGGTCCTCCTCCAGAGTATCCTTACAAAAACGTGTCCACCCCGTCTATGAACTGCAAACCTCAGGACTCGGGACATTTCTATAGTGATCATCGCATGAGCCAGCAGGGAAGATCTGATGGGCCTATGATGAGGTATCAACATCCCCCTGAGTATGGGTCAGTCAGGTAAGCAAGATCTTAAAACAACCTCCATGACACCCACAAAAGGAAAGACAGTATCAAACTCAGTCCATTGCCCTCGTTCCTGAGGCAGGTTTTCTTTCAGCACAGGTCCCATCTTTATTATGTGAGATGACATACTGTGTTCAGCTACCCACTGTGTCTGGAAGGACTGTAACCTGTTTCAGTAGCTTTCCTAGAGAGGCCGACTCTTTAAAAAACAAAACAAAACACACAAATGAAAAAAACCC
Organism: Ibidorhyncha struthersii; assembly: GCA_013398815.1. Classification (NCBI taxonomy): domain Eukaryota; kingdom Metazoa; phylum Chordata; class Aves; order Charadriiformes; family Charadriidae; genus Ibidorhyncha; species Ibidorhyncha struthersii. Next base: position 231,017 of record VZSZ01004780.1, on the reverse strand, counting down.
CAAACCCCAAACAAGCCAGCTTGATTTTATGGCATGGGGAAGTTTAATGGTGAGGCTCCAGAGCCTTACGAAAGGTTTGCTACAAAAGCCAAAGTTATGGTGTGATTCATTGTAGAAACTTGCAGTTACTTATTGCAGGACTTAAGCTGTTCTTTAATTACATCTGCCCAGGCAAAAGATTTTTTTTTCAGATTTAAACTGCATCTAAATGCTACATAGGAAAGGAGAAGCATGAATGAAAGCAATAATGGTGCAGGTAATAAAAATCACCTGAGCTTCCTTTAGAGTTTTTCAAATTTTATTTTCAGTGGACCAAAGTGCAGGAGTGGAAAATGGAGCGTGCTTTGTGCCTCATCCCAGGCTTGCTTGTTTAGCTTTCGCTAATTTTCCTTGCATCATTTGAAATCTCAGCCTGCTCTGGTTTCCTCTAGATAAGGAGCTAGATTTGGCTTGAGCCACACACTGATGTCCATGTGGGTGAAGATGAAGTTTTATTCAGGTGGGCTGAAAATACAGCTTTGCTTTACCTGTTTCCTTACCATCTCATCTCTGTCCAAGACCAGGTGGGATTTGGTACAGTGGTTTTGGCCTCGGTTTGAAGCTAAAAGAGTAATACAAAGGAGCAACAGGAGGGCCTTGCTGCATAAGTAAATGGTGAGGTCTCTCTGCGTTTGTGTTTGCACATATTGTGTTGTGTTTTGAGGGGAGCACGAAGAAGAAACCAGTCTGTATTTGGGAACGGAGGCTGAGCTTTGGGGAATTTGAATCTTCTCAGAACCTTGCTAGTCCTGTGGGGAGCTATTTTCAGAGTTTGTCCACCATTGTTTGTGATCTGAAATGACTTCAGCAGCATACAAGCCTGATGAAAAGGCCCTTTGATCTGGCTAAATAAATAATAAAGAGGCCAGGAAAAGGGGAAGTAAAGGGTTTAGGGGGGGTAATGATTGTAGAAGCTCGTTGCAAATGTTTTTGAATATTCAAAGGCCTCAAATCTCTGTGCACACAGGAAGGGGAAACAGATCCTCGATGGTTGCGCTGCATCAGAAATACTCATAATATTACCTATAGTGAATGTGAGACGTAGCCTGCTTGCTGTTTAAGGGAGAGGTATTTGAAAACACGCCAACAGTCAGCTCCTCTAGACAGGGTGATTTTTGTCTGTATTGGATGGATCCTGGCTGCTTTGAAAGAACATGGCGGGGGGAAGGGGAGGAGGAGAAAGGTTCAGCTGGCAAGGTTTCCAGTAGGGGAAGCAACTGAAATTTGTCTTCAAAGCATTGGGAATCTAATGAGGTTACTTTTTAACCTAAATAGCTGCACAGAGGAGAGGTTTCCTTTGCAAGCAAATGCTGAAGCAGTAGAACAATTGCAAGACTAATCCATAAATTACAGAGCAGCGTAGCAAAGGAAGGGAGCGAGTCCTCTATTCCCCTCCCTCTCCCACACGCTTTAAGAGAAACTGTCATTTAGACAAGAAACCTTCTGTGTTACTAAAGGTGCAGCTGGGTAATGGTGTGAGGATTTTAAAGGCGTACAACTTTTGGGAGCGCATTTTTCTCGCACCAGGCAGCGCTAACGAGTGTCTTTGCAGCCTCGCTGGAGTGATAAAGTATTTTCAGAGATTCCAGTTTTCCTGTGCTGCAGCTCTGTGTTTATCGGGATTAATCTGGATTGGTAAATGTGTGCATTTTTTGAACCGTGCGTCAAGGAAACAAAGCCCCTTCTTTCTGCTTGTGAAGCCACACCCTTTTCTGCGGGTTTTTCCCCTCATTGTTCGGGGGAATTTGAGGGTGACCTAACGATGCGGTTAAATAAAACTCGTTGAGCAAGATAAACATTGGGGAATTCACAGCATTCTCATGCTTCACCCTCCCCAGTCTGGGAAAGGAATGGGCTGTGTGGTAAGTTTAAACCAGTCTGCGAACAGTTTGCCTCACCTGCTTTTGGGCGGTGTAAGTTTGGGAACACGTATATGTTCATAATGATGTTGGTTTAATGTAAATACTGGGCATGCTGGAGGCATCTGTGCTATTATTTGGAAATTTTAAAGAAAGTTCAGAAGAGGGCTGGCCGCATGCGAAGCTCCGAATTCCTATTCTCTCCCTCATATCTCAACTGCGCTTTAGCATTGGTGGTGAAGACAGACATTCAGGTCTAAGAGGAGAAGATGGGTGCCGTGGGCTCAGTGTCCTGTGGGGTTTCAAGGTGTCCTGTGACAGAACAGTGAGAGACGGGCGAGAAGGGGCTCGTGTTGATAAAAGTTTTGGGTGCAAAGGAAGCTCGCTGTCTCTCTGATTCAAGCGCCATCCTCTGTTCGGAGCCCAAATGACTGAGCTCCTGCTGTGGTGATTAATCCTGTTGACTTCACAGAAACTTTTTGAGAAGGAGGGCTGCAGAATTTGTCCCATAATTAGTAAATCACTTCTGTGCGCTGCGTTCCCTTGGGCAGCATCAAAGCGGGCGATAATCAGGTATGACTAGGAAGCAGAACAAAAATGCATCGGTTTGATTTCAGCTGTCTAATTAAGCGGAGTCTGGGCCCTCCTGCAGTTGGCGTTTCCCAATTTATGCAGGAGGGGTATGGAAGAGAGGGAAACTGTAGCTTCTTGAACAGGAAACAGGCAGGAGAAGCTGGGAAGGCAGAAAAAATTTTAACGAGCCAGAGACCTTTCCTGATCTCTTCATTCTTCTGCCCTCCCCACTTTGTTGCTCTACCCGCAGATCTTCTGCGTGACTTGCTGTTTGCAATCCTGGCAGCCTCAGGACTCCTGATGGCTACGTTTGCAGAGCTGCCTTTACTCCATATCTCTGTCTTCGTGACTTAAAAGCTAATGTGACCCTTGTAGTTGCAAAACCATAAATCCAGGTTTGTGCTTGGCCCATGTGGTGTGTTTCTCCGATACGTGCCAGGGACCATAAGGGAAGCAGAGATTCTTGCGTGATACGGTCTTCAAAATGAAGTGGCCCTTAAAGTTATGCTTTCAAACTTAAACACTTGTGGGAATTATTGCTGTGAGTCTTTTTCCTGCATTTGGAGTTTTCTGGTCTTTATGACACTGAGGCAAATGGAAGGAGATTGCTTAAATTTTTTTTTCCATGTACTTTGAGAGTCTTTCTGCATTTTTGCATGAAGTAGTTAGTTCAGATCTAATTTCGATTACTACTGCAGGGTTACCCGAGGACTGATTCTCTCATGGAGGGAAGTTTCTACTACCGTTCTATCGGCAATTCTGTTAGGTGACCCCAGTAGTGAATTTTACCTTAAAATTTTGCAGTCTGGCTTAAAAATCTTGAAAAGTCCAGTTGTGTTCATTTACCTTTCTGAATCTCTTAGTTCAAAACTGGTTTACCAGAGAAATAAATTCTGTAATTCTCATGTTAATCTGGGCGATCTCAGAGCCAGGTATTTTGAACTCACAAAATATATGTAAATATTTTATAAGACAAAATTGAGAGTAGTGGGGGTGCTAAAAGGTTCTTTGAACATGTATGTAAAAATTTGCATACAAGACCTTAAAAGGCCTAGTTGTCACTGTGAGGTTACTAGGGTTTTTAGATTATTATATTATTTTTTTTTAAATTTAAAGGTAGAATGTATTACCCCAGTTGCATTATCTGGTTTTGCTGGGAATATAAATGCCTTTGTGACATTTTGGAAACTAATGCTGGCGGTAACATAATAGAACTAGAGGCTCCCAGCTCTCATGTTTTAGCTTGAACCCACAAGATTGGTATGATTTCAAGATTATGAAGAGGCTTCGGCTGTGAGTGCCAAGCTGCTGGAAATCTTGGAAATGTATCTTGTTTAGAAATACTCAGCCATGATTTCCTAGAGTTGTTCTTTACAATAAGTTTAAACAAAAAAAAAATGGCATTATGGGGCATGTCAGTATAAAGACTGTCCCTTCAGAATTTAGCTGCTGCTGTTGTTTTTGTTTGGCCATCTTTGTGTTCCTTTCGTTACTGCTCAGGTCCTGCAGAAATGGCAAGATTCTGCCCATGCGTTGCCGGTGGCAGAATAACAAAATGCTTTTAGTCAAATAGCTCAAATTGTTAACACTGGGATCTAAATAGTCCTCATTAGGCTTATAATGTTAACCCACTGAGATCAGCGGAGTCAGTCTTTCTGAGTAACCGCTTCAGGTTGTTTTCAGACTGGAAGAGAGTATTTTGTAAGTTCAATATTGGAAAGGTGTTTCTTTCCATCCATGAGGCAGACTGGCAATGTATCTCTTTTGATCTAACCTCTGTAGGTCATCATAGATTAAATGTCACAGCAAGGTTATTCCCTAATTGATTATAACATCAAAACAGAGGTGCGTGCCGTTAGGTAAAGAATAAGCTCAAGGAGACGAGTGATTTCTGAAGATGCAAAGTTTTAACTCTGCATATAACTGGGTGAGCTAAGAAAGGAGCTGGAAACCACCTGAGACAAACCAGACGACCTTGAGCATGGCATGTGATGGTGTTGCCTCATTCTTCGTTATGAGAACGGCCAAATAAAGGTAATGAACTAAATGCAACGATAAGTAGAGCTGCCCTCCCAGGAGGGAAAGAAGCAAATTGCTGCCACTAAACTGAACATTCCTGAGGAAATTAATTGCACATCTTTCTTCTGCATGACACCTGAGATCTTCATGCTGCATATGATCATTTCTGGGGAAATACAGCCCTTGAAATGATGTTGCTGGCAGGGACCACAGTCACCTGAGTGTGAGAAAGAGAGAAACAGTAACTAGAGCAGTAATTATTTGCTTTTTCCTAAGTGACAAAGGCTAGATTTGTTTCCCTGTTAAGGAATTTGAGCATCAGCTTGGAGGTTTCTGTGCATCTTCTCTGCTGGAAAAGCAGGGAAAATGAGACATAAGATGCGTGATATTGAAACAGCGAACCCTGTGCTGGGCTGAGAACGTACAAACTCCTACATGCACTGCCAGACAGATGTGAGTAATGCAGACGTTTCCTCTTTGGACGGGTATGAAGAGTTGATGAGTTCTTTCTGCAGAGAACAGGAAGGATGATGCTGAGTGTTTGCACATCGGCAGAGAAGCCCCTTGTGTAACCCTTTAGTTCCTGGTTCAGCTTCACGCTTGCTGTTGTCAACTGACATGCCAGTAGCACTTCTGGTGTGGTGGGACAGCTGTGCTGCGGGCTGTCTGTCCACCCAGGACCCCCACTGCACTCAGCAGAGCAAGCGCCTAGGGTCCTTCCTGTGAACGCGGGCAACCACGGGGGTATTCTGTAGCAGCTATGGCCAGGTGGAACAACAGTATGTCCTTTTCCAGCTGCAGGGTTGAACTACATCCCAAAGGGTGGGAACTTTTATCAGAGGAAGAGGAGTATTTCAGAACACATTGAACTGCCAGACAGGGTCTGCACCAGGCTGAGGTCTGTGCTTAAAAAGAGATTGGCTGCAGCATGGAGAGGAGTAACTTCAACTGTTAGAATAAAGAACATCCAGAGGAGTTAAAGGTTGAATGTCTTTGGAGGAGGAAGCAAAACCTGCCCCCTGAGGTCATCCAAGCATGATAAATCCAGTGTTCTAAGAGAGATTTCTTACTTGGCTAAAGTAGCAGAAGTTGAGCTGGGGTTCTCCAGCACCTGGGAAATGGGAGCTGGTGTAGCTTGGAGTTAGTTCAGTGATAGACTGAAGAGTGTAATATATTGCTAGATCTGTCTTTGGTATGCTATAAAAGTTATTGCTAGGAGCAGTAAACATACCTACTCATAGAACGGGGATGGTTCTGAATCAAAAGACTGCTTCTGACTCTCAGGCTGGTTTTCAGATCCTTTAACTGTTTCGTTTGACCAGGCTGCAGCTTGTTGGTGTTTCAGAAAGCTTGAATCAGTGGTGCTGGCATACTAGCATAGAGCTTAGCCAGTCCCTTTAACTCTGTATCCTGAACTGCAGAAGAAAATTCATTGTTTTCTCCATGAGAGATGGCACATTTCAGGACAGAACAAATGAGCCCATTCCTAACAGTCCTCAGTTTAGCTGTTTTATCCACAAAGTGTGGAGAAAAGTTAAAAGTAATTTTAGTCAAGTAGTTGTTGATGGAGTGTTTTTGTACAAAATAGACTCCAGAGGAAAAAGACCTTTGTACACTTAGAATATATTTTCTGTTAATGGTTTGATTTTGAAGCATTATAAAAATGAGGAAAACCTCACATATGAGTCTTCTGTGTGGGAAGACCTGTGCTTAGGAACTACACAGGTCATTCCATGCCTTGTTGCTGGGTTTGTGCACCATCTTCTACATGACTTTGATGGAGCTTCTGCTCTCTTTTCCAGGCAGAACCCAGATGTGCAGCTGCAGTTACAACAGAGACCACCTCACCATCACAGCCCAACTTCTTCCTTGACATCCCTGGGATCTTTGACTTTGCTTCAGTCTCCGCCACCATCCAGGCTGTCCCCTTCCCAGCATCAGCAACCTCTGACTCCAAGTCAGGGAGATCCTGGCCTTCTGCCACGGACCCAGCAGCCATTCTTGTCGAACCAAGTCCATCAGGGAGATCTGTACCGACTATGCCAGCCCTTCCTAGGCCCGCAGCAGCAGCAAGGCGATTCCTATTCAGTAATGTCCCGGGCTCAGCAGATACCTTCCCCGTACCAACAGATGCAAGTAGATCCTTTTGCCATAGTTTCCAGGGCCCAGCAGATGGTGGAAATCCTGTCAGAAGAGAACCGGTCTCTAAGACAGGAGTTGGATGGGTGTTACGAGAAAGTAGCCCGGCTGCAGAAGGTGGGTGGTTTTGGATATCAGGCAGTCTACTGTGTCTAGTGTTGTCCTTAATTGAATCATCTAATCTGCAACTGTTGCATTCCTTGCTTAAGGGATTGATTATCTGCTTTAGAGTCTTTTATATGCAGATTGATTAGTCTGTATCCTGTCCTTTTGGGCAGCAGCTTAACTTTGTCAGATGATCGAATCAAAGCCTTCAGTTTTATTGTAACAGTTTATTGACCGTGCTCAAAAGAGCGTCCTCATCAGCTGTCTTGGAGAGGCTGACTGCTTGGCTTGCTTGGTTAAATTAAAGTTAGTGTTCTTATGTCCAGGATAGCAGCAGGCTTCATTTTCCCATGAGTCTAAAAGACTTTAGAGAAAGCAGGAAGGGCCTTTTTGGAATGACATGAGATCATTGTCACTCAAGGAGGCAACAGGGGACGCTGCTACAAAACTGGTTGGCAGGACAGTGTGCAAGGCAAGTACTACTGCTGTGGCTACATTAAAGACATTTGGACTGCAGGACTGAAAGTCATGCTTCTTTTGTCAATCTCTCAATACCACACAACTTCCATGAAAACTTAATATCTTGGTTTGGATCGAGCTATTTGCCACCTTTGGCTTTAATTGAAACAAGTAATGTTAAGTGATGCTGAAACGTTTAAAAAAAAATCCCAGTGAGACCCATCATTAATGTGCACGTGTAGAGAGGTATTTTCATTGCAGCCTCATAGAAATAACTTCTTGATGACCAGTGGTTTAAAGCTGGGCAGCAGGTCAGCTTTGCTTTTGCCTTGCAGCTGTGAAAAGGCTGATTCTACTTTCAATTTAGGACTTTGTGGGCCTCGCTGTGCTCTTTGCACTGAGCAGTCTCCAGGGCCATAAAAATGTGTGGCTGCTTAAAACACTTGTTTGAGTTCAGGTGACCAGTGTGGCTTCCCACACTCATTTATTCCCTGTGTTACCTCTTTCCAGGGACATACGTTCGTTTTGTTGCAATTTTTTTTGGAAGGTTCCTGGCCAGGAAGTGCTTTAGAGAAATGTTTGACAGCTTCCTGATAATGAAAGAAGGATAAAAATGCACTTCCCTCCACCCCCCCCGTTGATCACTTGCTGTAGACAGTGCTGGTGGGGTTTGCTGATGTGTGGAATATTTGCTATTATGTGGAATAGCAATGCAAACCATGCCTAGTAAGGAGAGTTAGAAGGGCATCTCTTTCTCCTCTGGGTGATCAGAGAAGCTTTACACTGAAGGCTAGAAGGAAGGATAAAATATATTTTGCTGAAAATGTTTCCCTTACCCCAGTTAGTAAATTGAATATTTAAAAGCACAACTAAGTTGAGAAATGTACACACAGGAGGTTTTAAACATCAGGAGGTTTTACTGTGAATTTTGGACCATAACAGTTACGGACCTGCAGAGTTCATCAGTAATGCAAGATCTGCCGCTAGCATTTTTTTAGTATAGTTTTGTCTGCCTTTCTTGTTTTATTTTACTTACTCAACTTGATATTCCATTAGCTATTTATATAAATGCTTTTTGCCCAAACTAACAGTAGTACCAAACTGCCCCAGACTTAGGAAAAAAATAGATGACATTTGCACTTCTTCAATTTGCTTTATCTATGCTCTGATCATCTTGAGGAAACAGAGGTAGAGTCTGGAAGGAGAGTCCAGATCTTCGTTTCAGCCACTGGTGCTCTTTATACAGAAGGATCCATCACAAACCTGAGACTGACATTTTACTTAATATATAGGTGTAGGTTTCTTTCAGTATAGAAAACCTGAGAGAGAGTGATCTCCTTTCTGAGACTGAATTAAAAGAATTGTTAGTGATAAAGTAGTAAGTGCTTGTTTCACTTCCACTGCAGCTGGAAACAGAAATTCAGCAAGTTTCAGAGGCGTACAAAAACCTGGAGAAATCATCCTCTAAGCGAGATGCCCTGGAAAAGGCCATGAGAAACAAGCTTGAAGGAGAAATTCGTAGGCTTCATGATTTCAACAGGGATCTAAGAGGTGAACGAAGTAAAACTTCTATTCTTCAGTGCTGTTTTTTTGTTGTTGTACATACTTGGGAGGACAGTGTTTTGCTGCAGAATTCACTGTGTCTGGTGACACAACTAGACTATGACAGGATGCTCAAGTATATTCAGTACTCTGAGACTTAAGCGCTTGCTGGAAGTACGGAAAAGACAGGTTTAGGAGAGTGCTGTAGTCTCTCATTTCCAGCCTGTTTCTCATTGAGCAGAAACATGTGATAAGCTAAATACCATAAACCAGATGCAAGCCTGGAATTCGGTCTTGTCCTAGACGCAATTTGTACAATTTGTTCAGTTTATACAAAGGAAAAGACGTTTTGCTGACTGCCTAATCCTGTACCAGGCATGTTCGCTTTATTTCCTGTCCAGTGACCCTTTTTGCACTGACATACAAACTGCAGACTGTCTGTTCTTCCTGAAGGTCTTGTCATTCCTTATCAATGTAGGCATCTGGTTTTTTGGATCTCCCTTCCTTTTCCACAGTGAGATGTTTTTAGTGTCTGGTTCTTGCTAAGCGGCCGAGGCAGTAGGATGGCTGGCAGTGGAGAGTGGTGTTGAATGGTATTTGACCTTAACGTGGGTCAAAGTTTAAGCATTAGTTTGAAAGGTGAAAAACATCTGCAATTTGAGATGTTTAAAGGTGCATAATCAGTCTTTAAACTGTAAGTTTAATTTTTTTATGAAAACCTTCTGATTGTCCTACATGTCATCTGCTCTCACTGCCCCTAGTCTCCTACTAAGACTCTGTTCCCAGAAATTGTTTTACATCCAAGAAGTAAGGCCATACAGTGCCCAGTGCTATCGAGAAGGACAGTACACAGAGGCCTGCATTAAATAATCTTAGTCATAATAAAACACAGCATAAACATTTCACTCTTATTTTCATAGACCGATATAAATTTCTAACAGCCTGCAGCAGCAGAACTGTTAAGCTGTGCTTAGGGTTTTAGACTTTTCCCTAAAGTCAGGTAATTGGACAGCAGTGATTTAATCTTCTGTTAAGATTTAGTGGAGAATTATAAGGAAATCTTTTAACTGCATGATGAAATTTATTTGGGTGGAAGAAATAAGGTGCCTTAACATTTGTAAAAATTGAAAAAATAAACTTCTTATGTGTTATGGTTGTTTAAAGTCATTTTGGAACTTTATTTAACCTGTTTTGTCTCATTGAGAATATTTTCTCAAGGATATAATTAGAAACGTTTCAAAAGGGAGTGTCAGCTTCTGATAGGCTTTTTACTTTTGGCTGTGTAGAATTAGGAATTCTGTTCCCCTAGCTTGCATTAGAAATGTCCTGAGCAGATGTGACTTAATGCTTGAAAATTTTTAATTATTTAGTGTTCCTTTTCTTGAAAAATTTTGCAGAACGTATGGAGACAGCCAACAAGCAGCTTGCGGAGAAGGAATTTGAGGGGTCTGAAGACAATCGGAAAACCATTTCTCAACTCTTTGCACAAAGTGAGTTACGCAATCGTTGTGGGTCAGTAGAAATGCTGCAGTCATCCTGGGAAAGATAACAATGCAACAGGTTAGCCTAGTTCAGATCTGTCGGTTTTCTACTGGGACAGAAATTGGGGCAGTGACAGCTCAAAACTGGCAGTGGAGAAAGGAGGAGGGATTCAAGAATTCCTTTTCTGTCAGTATGTGAAGTCCATCTGAAGACATTTATTAGAGATTTTGGAGCAAATGTAGTTTGCAGTTAAACTGTAAAATTTAGTGTTTACCCCATAATGTACAGGATATTTTGTCCATTTATTTTGTCCCCTGAAAGCTTTGGAATTAAACCTTTCCAGGCTGACAAGAGTCCTGGCGGGAGTTAAGGCCAGTGGAACTGGAACCTGATAGGTCTCCTATCTCTTTCCTCTTTAATTTGTCACTGCCCTATCCAGTTCAGCAAAAATAAAGGGGATGAACACTGCCTGCAGTATGCTGGGCTGGGTAAGGGTCATGAATGCTGTCCGCAGCAGTGGATTTATCACAAGGCAAACCAAAACGATGGATATGAAATGCTGCTGTACCGAAATGTCTTGAGGCCGACGGCAGCGAGCCAACTTTTCTGTCATCCCATAGTGTACTCCACCCTTCTGACAATGCTCACTTTTCTCCAATTGTTATATATAAAAAGGTAATGCAATAAAATTGCAAAATAGAGATTTTCTGTGGTGTAACATACACTGCTTCTGCTCTGACAAATGCTGGTATCCTTCGCTTGTGTTGTCTTTAGCTTATTCTTTGTGGCTTATGTTGCAAGCAGATGGCTGTCAGGGTGTGAATCAAAAACTGGTGGTAGTGGAAGGTCTGTGAGTTTAGTCTTGCATTCAGACTGGTTGGGTGGACTTTGAGGTTCATAGGTTCACTCAGAGAGGTGGGAAGGTCAAAGCTGTGAGGCCGCATGTTCAATTTCTCCTTTTGGATGAACATGGAAACCGTAGTGCTACGTTTCATCGGTCCCAGCAATTTCTAGGGGTGCTGTAAGCACTTGTCAAGTGAAGCAGTACTCGTCTGGGGAGAAGTCTGGAACAAAACCTCCGAAAGCCTCACTGCAAGCACTTACAGATTAACAAAGAGACTGCTGGCACTGATTGATACCTGCTGGCATAACGCCACCCTGTCTCATCTCTGCCCATTTTCTGCAACACATTTTAACGTGCTGTCACTGTCAGCAACTTATTTCCTGGGTGGAGGAGGAATACTGAGATGGGACAGAGGGGGAAAAGAATAGGCAGGTGGTGACATTAGCCTTTGTCCTTGTGTCTTATGTCACAGACTAGCTCTGAGTTGCAGTCAGGGTTTGCTCTGCGGAGTTCTGGGTGCTGTTGGTGGACAGGTTTGTTTTGCAACCTGCGTGTGGGCTGCATTGATTCCCTAGCAGAAGGGAATCTTTAGCTACTCCAAGTTGCTAAAGCTTTGCTCCTGGCTCTCTGCTGGCAGAAGAAAGGGAATAATTGTGGTCCTGTAAATATAGTTATGCACATGCTTGCACAAACGGGCCTGTGTACTACTCCATATGCAGTCTGTCCTAACACCCAGGATCTAGTTCCTGTTTTTCAAGCCTTCCACTCCTTGTCCTCATTCCTTTGTCGTGGGATGTTGGTTTCTGGAATGCAGTTTCTCTGGTGTCATCAGTGCTGGGTGTAGATCACTCCAGGGAGTATTCTGTGGTTATGTATCCAGCAAGTGTGCTAATGTTATCATTGTAGCTGGCTGGCTTGAGCTGGGAATGACAACATATACAGAGGACATCAGCTCTGTGTTGTGGCTTTGCTTTACACCCCTGTGTGATAATTTCTCCAGTCCCCAATTATTTTATCCAATTTATTTTTTTATGAAGGCAGTTGCCCTCTTCCTGAAACACACAGCATGGCTGCTCCCACTAGGTCCAGCTCTTTCCGGAGAGCACCAGAAAAGGACCAGCCGCTGTGCTTGGGGTGGATTTAAAGCATTAGATATAGGCTCTCAGTGCTGGGGAAAAGGCTTTCTTGAACTGCAGATCTACTTTGAGCAGTGACAGAACAGATATATGTGCCTCAGTTCTGGCCCAGGAGGTCGTTTTTAAGGGCAGTAGAGGAAGACTGAGGAATTCTCATTGCTCACTTGTTTTCTGACTCCTCTGATGGTACTGTCAGCAAAGTGGGACAACTGGCTGTTACTTTGAGAGGGAAGACAGCTGCCCCAGGCAGAAGAGCCTGCCTGTTTGTGGGGTCAGTGTGAAAAAAAAGGAGCACAAGTTTTTCAGGCACAAAAGTCTGCCATCTCCTCTCCCCAGCCTGGGATATTAAAATTACCCAGTTTGTTTTCCACTGCTGAAAGCTCAGAGGTAAATAGGTGCCAAGTTTCACTAACCATCTGCATAATCAGGGCAAATTTCCTAACTGTACTGAGTGATGCACCTTCTATTCCTTCTCACTAGCATTGTGGCACATTGTTACATGAAGGTGCCATGCTTGTTTTTCAGGGTTACAAGTCTTCCTCTTCCTTGAAAGCCATGTACTTTTTTTTTTCTTTCCCCCTTAGCACTAGATTTGCATCCTCTCTCATGTGAGAAGTTCCAGTACAATCTTTCCTTCACTTCTGGAGCGAAAGCCTCCTGAAAGCTGGGTAGAGACGAGTGCTGTCCATTGATAACTCTCACTTTGTTTTGATAGACAAAGAAACACAGCGGGAAAAAGAGAAACTGGAAATCGAACTGGCTGCTGCACGCTCCACCAACGAGGACCAACGAAGACACATCGAGATCCGAGACCAGGCCTTGAACAATGCTCAGGCCAAGGTGGTGAAACTGGAGGAGGAGGTAAGGATGCTGGGGGAGAGAAATTAGGGTAGCTTGTGTTCCAGTAAAAGTGACTGTGGGAATGAGTCTGTCTTGTGCAAATTATAAGGAAACCTGCTTGCTTTGTGTTGATTCACTAAATTGTGCACAGATAAGCCACAAATCTGTATTTCCTTGGAAGTGCTTTTGTCTAAGTAGCCATGTCTCATTCTCTTTTTGTTTCAACTGATAAAAGTGGGCTGGAACTGAAATCCCAGCCCTGGCAACTTCCTGAACTTGGCAGAAATTCAGATCTGGATGAACTTTTAACTAATATCAAATGAATGCAGCTTGTCCCCTTGCCAGGTGTTCTACTTACACCAGGTTATCATGGCGCACAGTGCAGATCACCGTATGTGCCCAGCATTTGTAATAAGCTGGGCATGACCTTGGTTGTTTTCTCTCGCTTTCCTCCCAAGAGGGGATAATGCATTTGAGCTGCTTAACTGGGCAGCTTTCACAGCATTTTTTTTGGTAGCCTTGTCCCTGCCACTCACACATAGCTCTCACCTCGCTTCCCTTCTGCGTCATAGTGCCGTCCTCTTTCCTCCCGCCTACTCCTTTCCTCTCAAAGGCTCCATTTCCCACTCCCAGCCTCTGCTTCCTTTACTCCTACTCTTCCTCCATAGAGAGCCTCTGGAGGAAATCTCATGACCAAGCACATTTCCTCCACTGCAGATTTGTTCTCTTCTCCTTCAATTCTGCCGTATTCCTGCCTACTAGCACTCACCATTACCCTCAGTTGAGTGCTGTGCCTATATTCACCTGTATCTTGCTGTCTCCAGAGACATTCCTCAAACCCTTCCCTTTTCTGCTTCTACTTCTCTCTCTGTAGAGGATCCCATTGTGCCAAGAGAGGAGGAATGACCAAATACAAAGTGAACATCCTCCTATCTTGTCTTGCCTACGTCCCTTCTCTCCCAGGTACAGATGTAGCTGCCTTCTAAATTTTAGCCTGCTCGTCTCTAAGCTTTGTATTGCCTCAGTAGCTCTTCCCCTGTGTTTCTTTCCCTGGTGTCCTTAATTTTTACCCCTTGCACTACCCTTCTTTTAACCTCTTCAGCTTCATGGAAGCACTCCCTCAGACTCTCCCCTTCTGGATCTGCTCTGCTCATTCAGGTTGTTGTTGCAGGATCACCTGCCATCATACCTTATGAGCCTTTCTCCCTAGTGTTCCACCTCACTTGCCTTTCTCCACATGAAATTCGGGCAGTTCCTCTTTGCTTTCCGGGCCCTTGTGGTTTACCCAACCCTGTTTCTCTTCTCCCCTTGTTGTTGAAAGGATGCCTTCTACCTTCATCCTTCTCAATTACCAACCACCCCTTCTTCCCCAACTCAAACAAGTGCTGCTGTGCTTTCTCCAAGACTGTCCTCACCTTCACTGCAAACGCTGGCAAGGCCGCTTTGAAGCATCCCTTGCTGTGATGCTCACAACATGGTTGGCAGAGGGTAGGCCACAGTTCATGCGAACTCAGAGACTGTCTACTTGGCCTGCGTTACGTGTGTGTTTCCTCCTGTTGTCTCCAGTCCCAGACTCAGGCTGTGAGCTTGGAGGGCAGGGAGCTTCCATTTGTACAACACTAAGCATCGCCAGGCTGGGGTCTGTCACCAGGGACCCAGGTTGTGTGTAATACAAATTATAATAACAAAAAAAGAAGAATAGTGTCAGATGAATGCTTAAATATCGCTGGCCGCATTCAGCCTTGTGCACAGTTGACGAATCCATTGTTTTCACTAAAACTGCAGCATCTCCTGGCAAGACCTCTTTGCACCTTTGTTGCTCAGGGGGACAGGGAGCTATATAGGTTATAGGGCAATTTAAACATGACATGATTCTCTTTGGTTCTGAAACTATTCTGTCATTTAATCCTGTAATGTATTGGAGCTTTTTGGCTTTCATTCAGATTTCAGCACCATATTACACTGAAAGGCTGATGAGTGAGTTACTTTAAGTACACAGGACATCCTTGTGGCTTCCCTGGAACCATTGATATGTTTGGAGTCAACGTGTAGAGGTGCCGCGATCAGCTGGGGCCAGCACACACAGCACTTGGCTAGGTCAAACCTCTGTGTAGGCGCAATATTGGCTCCCTCACAGTAAAGTTGAACCCTTTAGGGGTAATAATAATTCTACATTTTCTTTTCAAAAGACCTCTCGTTTTACTAGAAGAATTTGGTTCAGTGCTGTTGCAAAGTATTTCTGCCTAGGTAGAATAGTGAAATAGCTGAGTAACTGTGGGCTAGATTGTGTGATAGCTTAAAAAACACATGTATGCTGATACAGAGTGAAATGCCCTGCATGAGGGCTTGTGGTCGTTTGCATCCAACCTTTGCTCGAATCCCAGGGTGCGCAGGAAGTGCCACCCTTCCTGTTGTAGATAAATATGGAAGTGTCTCAGTCAGGGAGCAGGAATTAACTCTGCTTTTTCCTAGAGGTGAGGGGGAATAAGGGGAAACAGAAGGGGTAAAGAGCCACTTTTGCAGGTTTCCCAAATTGCTTTTTAATGAAATACTTAGGATTATAAAGCATTTGTTGCCTCATTAGTATTAAATTGTGGGAACTTCTCAAATCCCCGAGCTCTTTGGTAACTTTCCGAAAGACAGCCAAGCAAGCTGTTCAGCGCTCAGGGCACCTTTTAGAAGGGACTGTAAATGTCAGCCTGAGTTAGTGACATTCAGTGACCGAGATATACGAACGATTTGTCAATTATTTCTTTTATTCCTGCCATCTTAATCTGAGTTACTAGTCCCTGTAATTGTCAGGAATTTCCAAACTAGTCCTGCAGAACAGGGTGGAGTTTCTTACGCTAAGGTTTGGCAGCCACTCTGGCTCAGGGCCTGAGGGGGGTGTGCATATTTCAGTTGTTGCATCCTGTAATGTAAGTTTTCAGCTTTTTCCCCCCCCCTTCCGTTTTGACTTCCTATTAAGCAGAGTTACCCTGTGTTATACGCACCAGATCCTTTATAAAAAGAATATTTCTGTTCTAATGAGAGCTATAAGCCATATATCGCTATAGGTGAACTTAAATGTTGCATTGAAATTGAAACTTCCAGATTCTTTTTAAAATCCTTTGCCTGAATGGCCAGTTTGGACAAAACCACCCATCTGTAAAATGTAGACACTTGTCTACTCCTATGGAGCTTTGAGAGCTTTTACTGGATTTTAGCATCTGAGTTAAAGGGAAGGAAGAGATAAAGGGACACTAAATGTCATGGAGAAAGGAATGATTTTGGAGATACCGAAGTATAGTGTGAAGTAGTTGGAAGCAAAAGTAGACATTTGCAGAATACTTTCCCTGGTCTGTTAGCAGGGGGGAAATGACTCTTCAAATTTAGAACAAGCTGCCATTAAAGTTTTCAATAGTGTGGAGTTTATTTCTGCAAAGTGCTAAAAAGGGTGAGTGAATATTTAAAGCAAACTTAAATATGTCTACGAACAGGCTTGCTAAGTATGTGTATGTTTTATATGTAATATTTAAACTTTACTATTTCTCTACTCTACATAAAGATACCCAGTTTTTAACCCTTATTTTCACTACTCTATTTTCATTCTTCCCTTTAGTAGATGTTCCAGTTGTGCATGTTGGAAACTTATTGCCATTGTTTCTAGTGAAGTATTAGTCTTTGTTTTTTTAAAATCAAAACTTCAGATTGTTTTCATTACATGCAATAAATTTGAGAGAAATTGAATATATTTGAGGTAAAATGCATGTTGGCTTAAAATCGTCTATGATGGTCAGAAATGGTTAGCGATAGTAATCTTTACAGCTAAAGCAATGAAAAAATCTCATTTTGGAGCATGGATTGCTGTGATGGTCTCAATTTTGATGTATTGACATCAACATTTGAATGGCTGCAGTGTGCAGCAGGTTTGTAGCTGGTAGGTGGTCACAGATGGCCTGTATGTGTGAGCTTTTAAAATAGTCACGTCACTGTGATTTAACCCAACATCTGGTAGCGTACACCTTGAGAGCCTTCAGCCAGCAGAGCAGATGGTTAAATTTCGCTTTGCTCTGGGCCAGAGGCAGAGTTGCTGGGTTCACAGAAAGGACCAGCCTGGCCAGCGTGAGACTCTGGGTAAAGGCTGCCTTATGGTGAGTCCTCACCGGGCTTGTAATATTGCAGGAGGGAGTTTCATGCCAAATAGTTTATCTAACCACCACTGCTGGATGTAGACGGTACGATTGCCACTGTTTTTACACTTCTTTTTTTTTTAAAAAAAAGACATTTCCAGAAGTTTTATTGAACTTGGTCATTTCTGCTTACCCTGCTTAATTCATACCTTGGAAGACCACACTTCAACTTTAAAAAAGCGTGTGGTTTTTTTATAGTAGTGTAACTTGTTCTCCTTTGCTCCACCACTTTACAAGCCACTGTTTTAATGAGTGCCTTAAGGAGACAGCTTTGAAAAACAGTGGCTACCACTAAGAAGATATAAATATCTACTCTTTGCCATCCTCATGCGCACACCTTACAATGGAAGGAGAAGCCAGACTTCCTCTCTAATGGGTGCAAATTGGGGGCCGAGGGAAGGGAAGAAGTTTGAATGAAGTATCTTTTCTAAAAGTGGCTTGTATTTAGAAGCTATAAGATCTTTCAGCCGTCAGAATTCAACAAAAACCAGATATCAGAGCTAAGATGTTACATTCATTTCCCACTCTGCTATTGTGGAGAGAAATAGAAGACTATTTGTGATAACACTGAGGGTTCTGTCTGTGGGGAAATGTAGAAACATTCATTTTCAAATGACATCTATTGTACTTCATATGCTGCATCTGAGGTACTTTCAGAACAGAGCTCTGGCTTATAGGGAAGAGATCCAAAGGAGAGTTGTGCGCTTGAAGGCTTGCCTGTTTTTTTCCAGTCACTTCTCTGGGTCTATAAAAAGATATTCCTGGTCTCCACAGCATTGTCTCACTTAGATTCTTACACTCTCAGACCTACGTAACTACTCCATTCAGGACAGAGTTGCTTTTAAAGGGGACACTTTTTTGGACGGCTTATTGAGAAAACTCCCTCTCTTCCCTGTAACTAGTACGTGTGTGTCTTTAATGACCTGCATTCTTGTAACAACGCAGAACTGGCTTTTTACTGCCGTGTCGCTACCTCTCCTGTTCTGCCTGTTAGTAATTTTCCAGAGGTGGCTTTGAGAGTTATAACTTATTTTAACACAAACAAATGGAGAGACGACATTATGACATTCCCATGCAACAAACTCTATTCCCTAGCAAGAGGATAGTGTTACCAAATTGCTTCAGCATGAGTTCTTGCTGAGGCCAGTGGTGCCTTATTGGGCCTGAATTCAAACAAACGGAGGGTTCAAAGGCATCCTAGAGGAATATATTCCAACTGCAAGAGGGAGAGGTGGTTTAAACATGCTTGCTGTCTTTTTTTTTTTTTTTACTGCATTTCTGCCATAGCAGGCAAATTCTTGTGGGGAAACACATTTTCAGCTGCATTGGAATGGATTCAGCTTTAGGATAAACCCAGAATGTAGTGAAAACACCCTGAATATATTAAACAGAGGACTTTGAAGACATCAGAAACAGTGGGTGGGAGACAAGCAGATGCTGAGGAGTGTTACCAATTTGCTGGAATAGGAACTGTCCAAGATGAGGAGGGTGATGGCTAGTTTCTCAAAATGCCTGGGAGAGTTTCTGAATCATCGCTAGCTATGCAGGAAGCCTTCTCTTCTTCCCCAGAAAAACTCTTTGCTGAGTAACGCATCTGGAAGCGATGAGTCTCTTCACAAAAGAAGATCCTTCCTTCCCCTTCACCTGCTATGTCCAGGTCTATGTTTGTCCTGCAGAGGCAGCTCTAGCCCGGAGGATGTTACAGCCTCTGCCTCCCTTGATTCTAGCAACTGGACAGGGAAAATTCCTCGTTCCTGCATGCCCCGGCTCCCTGTGCTGTGTGCATGAATCCTCCATGCCCTCTTCAGCATCTTTCTTCTGCGAGGACCTGGGGTGCCTGAAAGAGATTGCACGGTTTGTCAAAGCCGAAATCAAATGGAGGAACAGGATTTGTTTGGCTTTTAGACTCTTAATCCCTTTTCTGCTGGGCAGTTGTAGTAATAATCAAACGTTCCTGTTTCTGACAGGAACGCTTTGTCCTTGACCATTGATCTGAGACCATGCAAATGCTCTCTGTAGCAGAGAAGCCTGCAGGTTGCCTCCTGCCAGGCATTACGTTGTCTTAGGAAGCCTTTCTCCTGCGAAAAGATTCTGAGGACTAGTTTCAGTTTTCTAGGTTTAGTGAATTTGTTTAATCATTTCATCCCTATATGTTTAGAGTGGTTGATTCATTTTCCACTGCTGGAAGCCCTGCAGTTTGGGGATATAGGCGTGCAGACATTTCAGGCAGTAAATCTGACTAACTTGGAAACAGATTGCTCTTCAGGTCAGCCAGACTCTTGTGAGCAATGAAGCCTCTGAATCCCAACCGTATCCTGCTTCTCCCAGCTGGCTCTCAACTGCAGACAGCAGTCTTGACAAGGGATAGAGGAAGTAAAGTGAAGAGAGAAATACTTGATTAGGAGGCCAGGGAATCTTTCAGAGGTATTGCCGGCATCAATTCGCTCTTTTGTGTATTAGATTCCTGCAGAGTTCTGAGCCAGTCCTTGCATTCTTTATTTTTCTTGTCCTCAGTCCTGTTGCAGAATTTACATAAACATCGTAGTGGATGCAAACTGGAGAGTGACTGCTCTTGCTTACAATGGTTTAATTAGAAATCTTGTTGATAGAGTTAAAGCCTGACCTCTGATACTTGGTGAGGACATTTTCCAAAGCGGTCAGGGATTGACCTGGAGAAGAGAGGCACATGATTGAAGTTGTGCCATGTGCCGTAGGAAATGCTGGGAAGGGATACAGTCATGCTGAAGTCCTCCGCTGTGCTTCCAGACGTGCACTGAGGTTATTTGAGATCTTACTGTCTTAAAGAGGTGTCATAATAAAGATATTATTATAAGTAAAATGCTCTGCATTTTCAGAGCAGCCTTCAAGGCAAAACAGTTACAATACATTATGTGAGCATGAGCTTGCTGCTTAGTTAAATGCAGTACCATCAAAAGGAAAATTACTATCTTGTCAAATTTATTTAAAATGATGTACCAAAGGGTGTGACTGCATCTGTGTAAAGCTTCAGGAATGAACTCTTATCTAGAGCACGTGTTCACTGCACGGCCTGTTGCAGAAGAGAGAATTCCAGCGTCCTTTGATGCCATCTCCCCCGTGGTAGATGTTACCGTGGCCTTTGGCACTGAGCAGCCAGTTTTGGTTCTTTGCTGGAAGAGAGAGGGTGGGGAATCCATGGCAAATGACCAAGAGCAAGCCTCAGCGTGCTGCCTTCTTTTCTTCCTCCCGTCTCACTTATGTCTGTGGCACCCTGGCAATACTCAGGAACCTGTTTCCAATTCCTGTCTTAGAAAAACACGATCATATTCTCAATTTACGGTAATGAAATCCCTCTGTGCATGGAAGAATTATTCCTGATCCTCTTTACATTGAGGGGACAGATCAAGTCAGAAAGATTTTTTAAAAAATAAAATAAAAATTCTGGTTCACAGAAAGGTAAATTGTTCCTCACAAATACTCACAGCAGCAGAGATGGCAGAGCTGGAGATGAATGACTGCCGGAATATGCAGCAAGTTGACTGAGTACAGTGAGTGCATGAAATGAAACAATCTCATATATAAAGGATAATTGCATCAAAAGACACATTAGGAAAGCTGAGTTGTCTGGAGCACATACATGCCTTTAAAGCTTATTGAACATCTGTGTTCCAAAAAACTGAAAATTATTTGAGGGATTCTTGAATTAATTCTGGTTTTAAGCCATTAAAAAAAAAATACACATGTGCAAACCCCAAATTTTCTAACATTTCTAATTCTTCCTGATGCTGGAAGACAAAGCATATTTTGTGAAGGGGGGAAAAAAAATTGTCTTTATGAAAAGCCACTGAACAAGCCGCGCCTGTACTTTGGGTCTGGTGCATGAGTTAGGCATGTGCAGGCAGTGCTGGTAAGTTGGGCAACACCTTGTGTTGCAATGTTTCACCTGCAGGTTCAGCTGATGGGAGCTCTTTCAAAGTGAACGTTTCAGTGGAATTTCTGTGTCCTAATTCTTTTTTTGGCTGGGCTCTTGGTATTCTTTGAACACAGGCCAAAACGTTAATCCACACATATGCGTACTCAGGTTTATTAATTATAAAACTAGTAAAATGTTGTTGGTGGCTGGTTTTGCAAGGAGAATTTTACCTGTGTGTTAAAAAAACTTTTCAGAAATGTAAATGCTTTGTGATAGGTAATAAGAGACCAAATGTCCGTCCTTCCTTCCTTAATTTTTTATACAGAAGAGTGGGGGAGGAGAGCTGATTTTCAAGAGGTTATTATTCATCTCGAGGCACGATATTTTGCTGCTAGCAAGTTTATTCATAGAATCATAGAATCGTTATGGCTGGAAAAGACCTTTAAGATCATCAAGTCCAACTGTTACCTAACTCTGCCGGGCCCACTTCTAAACCGTGTCCCTGAGCGCCATATCTAGATGGCTTTTAAATACACCCAAGGATGGTGATTCAACCACTTCCCTGGGCAGCCGGTTCCAGTCTTTGATAACCCTTTCAGTGCAGAAGTTTTTCCTAATGTCTAACCTAAACCTCCCCTGGCGCAACTTGGTGCCATTTCCTCTTGTCCTGTTAGGTTGTTCCTTACTCTCGCCCAGGTCAGCGAGCTCTTGTGCAAAGCCAAGGCACTGGGTGCTCTCCATTTCTAGGTTCTGCTGCTGACTCATAGTTTATCATTTTTGGCTGGTTACGTAACTACTGTGAGCTGCTGTTAATCTAAGGGTAAAACCAGTGCATTAATCTACTGTTTATTGGAGTCTGAGAAAGCTTAAATCGGTGTTATTAAGCACTATAATCTGGAATAAAAAGATCTATTAAGTATAACATTTTTATTGATTTTCTGCAGAGCAGCAGTGGAATATTAAGTTGTATTAAAATGTTCTTGTCCCTCCCATTTCAAACAAGCTTGAAATCTTGAGCAATCGAAGAATAAAAATACCTTTCTACTGTACATGCAGTGGTGGGAAGGCCTTTGGCTGGATTACTCACTGTTTATTGTAACTTTTATTATAAAATACTTGTTTGGGGAAAATCCTCTAGGGCAGCAACATTCACGCTGTGAGATTAGATGCCTGCTGACTTTATGAAGAGAAGAAAAGGATACCATGTCTGGGATTAATAGCGTTTGGAGATTTTTCTTTCTGCTATTCACATTGCAGTCTCTGGATTGCCTCAAGGAACAGGAGTGTGAAAAGGGAAAATTCTGAAGAAACACATGATAAGACCTTTTTGGAAGGAAGGTGCGATACAAGAACGGCTCATGTTGTTCAGATCAAAGCCCAGCGAGCCTAGAATCCTGTCTCTGCCGAAACTTATAGCAGAGTCCTAGGGAACGCTATCAGAATGGGGCCAACAGACAGTGATACTTTCCCAGAATACTTTCCACTTCCAAGAAGGACTTCCTGAGCCAAAAGTGGCGTCTTTTGTCTTTGATATCCCTCAGTGGACTTTCCTTCCATGAAGCTGTAGAGTAGCTCTTTGAACTCGCACAAGGGAGTCTGTGTTTTGCATTGTGGTGCTTCTCTAGACTTTGGCTCTGACTGTTGGGAAAAGTTGCCTCCTTCCTGCTATTTTTGTATTTCAGGGTTTATGACAATCATAGCTAAAATACCAATGCCCTGGATTTGCCGCAGAAGGCCAGCTAATTGTCATTGTTACTCTTTTCCTTAACGGGAAATTATGTCCGTAGGTGCATGGTATTCTATATATTAGAATAGAGCTGGGCCCTGCGTGTGTTTTATTCTTTCTTTTAATTCATATTTCAGTTTGGTTTTATTCTGCCTGAACTGTGGATTAACCTTGCTAAGACAGTTCCTGGGTTTTTAGCGTGGTAGTTTTCATTGCTTATCATGAGGCAGGGCGGCAGTGGGGTTTGCAGGATGAACGATGGAGGAGGATGGAACGGCAGGGGCAAGGAATGGAGCGGGACCTCTCAGGTCACACTGGGCCAAGATGACCGAGATGAATGTCCAGACTGCTAGAATAAACCAGGCTGCAGTGTGGAGAGAGCACAGGCCATGTCACATGTATGCTTTGATCCTATTTATTATTTTATTGTTACGGGACTGGAATAGGATCCTGTAGTTTTTCATTCAGTTTCTGCTTAATCTCACAAAAACACTGCCAGCAATTTTCAGTATTGCACTGAAAAGTGTTCCCAATTTGTGGACCAGCTCTAATCTCCGTCTTTGCTACAGTTACCTTGGTAACGTGTCGAGTCACTTAAACACTCTGTATTATGAACCCAGGTGCCCTTTCTAGCCCATCACTGCTCTCAGTCGTTTGCAACAGATAATTACCTCAGTTTCCCCATCATTACCATGGGGTCGCTGAGGCCAAGAAAAACAAATATATGGAGTGGGAAAGCAGAGATGGAAAAGATCTGTAACACCCTGAGTGGCGAGGCCAGAGCAGGCACACTGACAGCAGTCATCTGGACATGTTCTTCCCCACTGGTGTTTCTGTGCTCAGCAGTGTGTATGAAGGCAGAAGTTCACTCACTGGTTCTCGTTATTTAACTTATGTTGCGTTTTCTTCCTTTGTTTCAGCTCAAAAAGAAGCAAGTCTATGTTGAGAAGGTGGAGAAGATGCAGCAGGCTTTGGTGCAGCTGCAGGCAGCGTGTGAGAAACGGGAACAGCTGGAACACAGGCTGCGGACCCGCCTGGAGAGAGAACTGGAATCTCTCCGGATGCAGCAGGTACCCGCTGTTTCCCTGTGCCATACTAGGTTTTTGGTAGGATTGTACACTATACCCTACGCCACACATAAAAAGAAGGGCAGTGTTTTTTTCCATCTTGTAAAATTACCAAATTTTTCTTTTGGTGGCTAGAATCATGGATTTGCTGGCTGTTGTATTGCTTTTACTTGATTTAATTCTTCCATTCCAAACAGAAAATTTAGATACAAGCAATACGGGATCCATCACATGCCAAGATTCAGACATAGCCACATAGCTAGATGGTGTTCTATTTTAGGTCACCTGGTTATATTTACTTTTATATTATTTTTAAAATACTATTCATAGTTGGAGATTTTATGTAAAAATCATTAACAACTGGCCTGAAAAGAGGCCCTTCAAAAAACTTTTGCATTTAAGAATAAAACAAAACCAAACCAGCAAAACCAATTCTATAAATGCAGTTGATGGAAATGGATGGGAGCTTCACATAGAGTATGTTCTTACAATTGTAACGTGTCTTTTTCAGTGAAAAAAATGAATGAGAAGTAGATTGTGCAGTGGTATTATGAATTGGATGTGCAGTTTTAGTTTTATTTCAACCTATGTCTAACACAGGTGAACTGTCATTTTTGTAAATTTTACTGGAAATAGGATGCAGGTCTGTGTTCTGAATCACATTTAGTTTCAGGTTACGTTTATCCCCTGACTTCCATCTCTGCATAGGAATGGATATTTATATCTTACTTGTATTTTTGTATTGGTTTTAGTAGGAGTTACAGTAATTTGATAAACTTTTCTGTGTTACCTTTGGAAGATTAGGTGCTCTGAACCCCACAATTTTTGACATTGAGCCTGAGTCAGCACAAAAAAATGGCTTTCTTGTCACGGTTAAGAATTCTGAGCTGAACATAAAATAGCTTGTCTGCCCAATGTCTTTCCTTTTAAACTATTTTTTTAATTTTTAAGTCAAATATCCTGCCAATCCCAGATAAGACTTCCATGTAAAACTGTGCATTTTATCCATTGAACTGTTAGCTTGGCAAATCTCCACTCTTTCTTCTTTTGAAAGTGAGCACTGCCTGTCCTCCAAATCTTGCTTTAGAACTGAATTATTTTTGATCCCCAGCTACTTAATCGACAAGTATACACTGATCATATTGATTTGATAAACAAATCCTTTAAGAATATTTTTGATATATTTTTTTAAAAAATGTGATAACTCTTGTATACTAGTTAGTGTTTTGGTGGAACAGTGTTGGAAGTAAGTCTGTGATTATGCCCATTATGGATGGGCTGTAGGCATCAGACCTGAATAGCCTGATCCAGCTCTCAGACACACATGCAAGGCTTTGCCCATGGAAAAAGGCCTTAGGAGGAGTATTTTCCATCTCAGATATTTGCTTGTTAGTATTGACCGGCTCTGGAATGGCACCAGGAAGCACTCTAGATGCGTTCTTTGACTTAAGCTTTCTTGGGAGCAGTGCTTGGTGTTTTATGACTTTTGAGCTTCAACACTTGGAAAAGAGAAGGAGCTTTTCTTGCATTATATGAGCTTGTTTCCTGGTTTTGACAGAGTGAGGCTGAAGTCCCCCTGCAGATGTTTCAGATTAAACTCTTAAGGAGAGCGTTACCATCACCTAGTCTGCCCAACATGCAATAGGCCACTGCTTTTCACCGTAGGGGGTTCTTGTGTCCAACCATTGCTGCTCTGGACCAGCCTCTGTCCTTCAGACAAAAAGCAAAGAAACCAACCCTGAGTCTTACAGATGCATCCTGACACTCTTTTTTTCTTTTGGCAATCAGCGTCAGGGTACATCTCAGGCTGCCAACGTCTCGGAGTACAATGCCACGGCGCTTATGGAACTCCTGCGCGAGAAGGAAGAAAGGATTCTTGCTCTGGAAGCTGACATGACCAAGTGGGAACAAAAATACCTGGAGGAGAGTGTGATGAGACAGTTTGCTTTGGATGCAGCTGCAACTGTGGCTGCTCAGAGGTAAATGAGACTTTTCATAGTACAGGGATTATTTTCTTTTTCCAGTTGAATGTCATATTTCCCACCAAGGAATGTTGTCATACCACCCTCCCATGATAGCTCTCCTTGTGGTCTGAACGGCTTCTCAGACTTCAGCATGCAAGTGGAGCTTGGCAGCTTTTCCTGGGAGCTGTGCAATTGCCAACAATTAGAAACTTTTTTCCAGGGGAAGATTCCCCCGCATGCAGGGGCCGTTTTTGAGACTGGAATTGTTTTGAGCCGTTCCTAGAAGCTGCTGATTCAAAACTAGATGTGTGAGGAGTGATTTGGGTTTTTTTATTTTTTTAAACAGGAATCAGTACTTGCTGAAGTCATGTGAGATGGGCTAAGCTTGGTGATTCACATCATTCACCCTGAATGGCTTACTTGTTCTCCAGAATGTTTTTGCAAATTACTTTGTAGTATTGTCCTCAACATTGTTACTAACCAGAAACATCTACGAGGAAATTCTGCTCAAAACATTCTGCTGTGTATGGAGAGCAGTGCTTGTGGGGGTGGGAAGGGAAGGGTGCCTGAAATTTGGTAACAAGCTCACATTCCAAGACAACTGTACAGAAATACTTATTATGGCTGCAGATAGGCCCAAGTGCTTCAGCTAGTTGGTAAACAAAAGCTGTTATTGGGGTGCAACTCTTTAGCGTCAGGTATTGCTTACATATAATTTCATTGATCACTAGTTTCTAGTTCTTGATGGCAGATTTTATTTTAGATTGTTTCGTGAACCAGATTCTAATAGGGATGTTATCGCAGCTGGCTTCCTAGCTTGTAAGATCATACTAGAATTACAGGGGGAAAGTTGCAGATCTGCTGTGTTAGCGTTTAAAGACTTATCTTATCTTGGTCCAGAGGCAGGCTGTTATTTTAGGGTATTGATGCTTCTCGTGCACTGTTTTCCGCCTCCCCGGAGATTCTCTAAAGGCTCTTGCTACTGCGTGTCCTTAGAGGCCATGTTATATTTTCAGCATGCGCTGATAAGTAGGGGTCTGGTCTATTGTTTATCATGGAATGGGAGGGGATGTGTTAGGCCTGTTCAGGTTTTGTTAAATGAACAAGAAAGCCTTCCAGTCAGGAAAGAGCCAACCTCTGTTTTTTCATTTCCTTCCAGCTGCTTCTACTCTAAAAGAGAGTATTCCATTAGTGTCAATACTTCTGCAAGTTTATATGCAGTTGGCACCTACACTGTCTCCTTCAAAAACAGAGGCTGTGAGGGATTCCGCTAATTTTAGCAACCACCTCATCTACACTGTGCACCAATTTCTTTCCCTTTTCTTCGATGGTGGAAAACAGCATCCCTTAGGAAGCTGAGGTTGCAGGAAGGATGCTTTACAGCACAGGGAGGAATCTGGGTCAGGTTAGGTTTCTTTGATTGATAACCTTCTTATGCCCTTCACATGGGTGCTTTGCTGTTCCTGACCTGAACTTTTGCAGAGTTAAAGGAACATTTACCAGACATTTCTTAGACCCCCTGGGTCTGAGAGAACAGATTTCTTATTACAAGGAATTGGAGCTCATGGTAACTCCAGATTTTTTGGTCTGTTTGGTTTTTTTTTTTCCTAATTATGTTAATGCATAGCTATGCCAGTAACATGGAGTCATACAGTGATATGATAGGAGCGTAGCACAGTGACTGTTCTGACTGAACAGCAACAAGTAGAATGAAATACTATGTTTTGGTTAGTGGACTGAACAACTATACAGCGTTAACATCATTGAAGAGGGTAGATTTAGATTAGATATTAGGAAGAAATTTTTTACTCTGAGGGTAGAGAGGCACTGGCACAGGCTGCCTGGCGAAGTTGTAGATGCGCCATCCCTGGAGGTGTTCAAGGCCAGGTTGGACAGGGCTTGGAGCAACCTGGGCTGGGGGGAGGTGTCCCTGCCTGTGGCAGGGGGGGTGGAACTAGATGATCTTCAAGGTTCCTTCCAACCCAAACCATTCTACAATTCTATGATCAGGCACTACGTGAAATCAGTCTAAAACTGTTTTCAGCCCAGTCCCAAGTTTTTTGGACCAAGCTGCTTAGGATTGCTTAAGAAACTTCCATGCCTAGTTCCTTGTGCTACTCAGATTCCCTGTATGATACTGTCAGAAGGGGAAGGGAAAACGCTTTGCATCTGAAGTGAAGTTTGTGCTGTTTCAGTTGAACAAAAGTGCCTAGTGTTCTATATCCTTCCCCCTCCCCACGTCCTTGGATTTGCCTCATCGATCAGTTTACAATAGTGCAGTGAATCAGTTAGATTATAGACTGGCCCGGGGTGGACAGTAGATTGACTATTGGTGTAATGACTTGCACATTTTTGTAATCCTTCTTTCATTAGGACTGGGTTTTGGATTTTTGGAAGACACTGAGCCGGCCTAAACTCAAAAAAAGTGGACATTCTTGTTTGTTACTTTTGAGCAATAATTTTGTGCTGCTTGGAGGGAAGCAGCAAACTTAGCTGGTCCTTCATCTGCTCTACTGCTTGTTCCCAGGGACACAACAGTGATCAGCCACTCGCCTAACCCTAGCTATGACACCTCGCTGGAAGCTCGCATTCAGAAGGAGGAGGAAGAGATCCTGCTTGCCAACAGGAGGTGTCTCGACATGGAGGGAAGGTAAAATGCAATTTGGTCCTATCTGGCTTCTCTAGGACACGGACTTTAAATTAATTGTCTGGGTAGATGCCTCAGAACCAGAAATTCTTGTGTCTTCATTGATAGCGACGATGTAGGATGCCAGATGCTCATTTGGCCAAGGAACTATCTACATAGCAATCCAAAACCTGTCTTGATACTGAGGGCTAATGCAAAAAAGTTGTCTTAGATTTTTTTGCATATAGCTTGTTCCTCTTCTGTCTTCAGGGCACCTTCATCAGACCCCAGGCTCCAGCCACCTCTTGACAGTCGTACAGAACTGTTTTGCCTGGGGTTAGGTCCAGTGCAGACTCCCCAAAGTGCATTAATACTCTTCTTTCTGTTGGTCTCATGTCCTGTCCATAACTCTTAGCTTTGTCTCAAAGCCCCTTCCACGGCTGTTTAGAGCAGCTTCCAGTAGCTGAAGGTGGTGTGTATCTCAGTGCCACGCTCTCATGCATGTGTACAGTAAGTCTCATGCTTTACCTGGTCTAGTGGGCTAGTGAGCAGCCAGCCTTCAGGGCAGTAAGCTCACTGGCGTCCTCTCTCTGCCTCCCCACATGCCGAAGGGAGTCCCTAGTTGCAGCCGTGGGGAGGCCTCAGTCCAAGGAGACAGGAGTACAAGTACATTGCTCTTCTTTGTACTTCTCAAAAAGGATCAAGACTCTGCACGCTCAGATCATCGAGAAGGATGCCATGATCAAAGTCCTCCAGCAGCGGTCCCGGAAGGAGCCTGGTAAGACAGACCAGCTCTCCTCAATGAGACCCGCCAAGTCACTGATGTCGATATCAAACGCTGGCTCGGGCTTGCTGTCCCACTCATCAACACTGAGCAGCACTCCCATCCTGGAGGAGAAGAGGGAGGACAAGAGCTGGAAAGGCAGCCTAGGTAATTTTTAAATAACAATGACAGTTCAGGTACATGAGTCGCTGCTTAGAGGGGAGGCAGGAGCAGCAGAAGGAAGGTGGTGTGTGAGATAGACAGCTCAGCTGGCCCAACGTGCAGTAAAGCAAGATGGGACACGTTTGGAACTACTGCTTGTTTTAATCGCTTTGGGGAAATAGTGACTTCTGATGTCCACACTCTGTCATTAAAATGGGTAAGCCTTTATTCCCAATTTGGTACCTGACTTCAGGGATATCTGAGGTCTAGTTTTCAGAGTTCCCAAGCACTTGCTTTCAGCTGGGTTGTTACAGCTGTCTGAAGGTGTAAACTCTCCTTGAATAGGTGCAGAGGTCCTAATCAGGATCACTATCCTGTAGTGTTGTGCCTGCACTAGCGTGACTTTTCTCTGGAATGGCCCAACACCACTGTTCAGAGAAAATGAGTTGTAACAGAGAAAATCTTAGATGACTCTTTTTTTTTCGGGGGGTAGTTGCGCCCAAAGGCCTTCCCTGTGAGACTAAGAGACCGTGAAATGTAAATGAGAATCTGTTGCAGCTGATTTCAGAGTGTGCAGATTGACCCTGCCGTAGATGGGCCACTGCTTAGAGACAGGGAAGTAAGGTGTTAGTACCCGCTTGTGTACCTTTGCATGCAGCAACATGAGGATACTGCTGTTCTTCAGGTACTTCAGCACCGAGTGATGAAAGGTGCTATAGAAAGGTAGATTAGTGCTGTCTGCTGAAGCACGGAGTGCTTTCCAGATCCTGGAGCCAGTACCACAGTGGAGTGCAGAACTGATACCAATTCGTTTTCTGGGATTGTGAAATTTCCTTCCCCTTTTCCACAAAGGTGTTCTGCTGGGAACAGAATATCGCTCCGAATCCATTCCCTCCACCCCCTCTCCTGTCCTTCCTTCCACACCGTTGCTGTCAGCCCACTCGAAAACAGGCAGCAGAGACTGCAGCACCCAGACTGACCGGGGGAACGAGCAGAGCAAAGCTGCACCTTCCACTGCAGCTCCTACACCAGGACGACTCCCCGGTACCAGCCTGGCCTACAGTGCAGACAAAACAGGTAACGAACCTCCGCTGCTCTCCCAGAGGGACCCCTGCCACTGACTCGCCGTCAGTTCTGCTCTGTGGGACAGGCCCTGCCATCGCTTTTTCCACTCAGGAATACTGGAGTTAGTTTTTGTGAGGACAGATGGGTTTCAGAGGTGACCTTGATAACGTTCTGAGGGGTCTCAAATGCTCTGAAGGGAAAAAAGCCTTAAGAGTGGTAGTATAAACATGGACACACTGGGTAGAGAGGTTTAACGAGGCTTAAGAATTGCAGCGGGTACATGCAAAATCCAGGATAGTCGCTGAGTCAGTGTCCGCTCTGAATTGCGGGTAGCATGTGGGGTTTAAACAGCGTGTGAAAATGGGCTGTAGAAACTGGCCGTCACATTTTAGTAGGTATTCAAAGCAAAGTGGACTCAGATAAGGGGGAGGAAGAAGAAGGAAAGGTAGCTATCATGATAAAGCTGTCCCGTTATTGTACTGTCCCAGTCACAGGGCCAACTTCAGTGTTGGCACAAGTAGATCCAGTTGACGGTGACTGCCACAGAAGCTGAATTTGCTTCCCACAGAGCTCCAAGCTGGCAAGAGCTGCTCGTTTTCCAGACCGCTCTGCCAAATCAATGCAGATTACACAACCTTGCCTCTTCTACTTACAGACACGTTACAATTATGTTGTTCTTTATGGAAGAGTGAATTTGGCTGGTCTGCTGTGCATCTTGCCCATGCTATGCTATTTAATGGGCATCGTGGGAGACAGGGGAACAGGTTTTGTGGTGAAAGGCTACACTGACTGCATTGGTTTAAATGCAGTCACTCCAGTTTTATATGCCGTTGTGTGTCAGTGGGAGATGTCTGAAGGGAATTTGATAAAATATCTTCATTTGTCTGGCTATGTACCTAAAAACCTGATTTTTTAAAAATGAAATAAGGAGTTGTTAGCTGTCTTTTGACCAATGACAGAAGATGACTTTTAAAACGTTAATGTCATTTTTCTAACCTCATTGAAGTTACAGCTTTGATTGTCTGTCTCTTGTTTTTCCTCATCACGTAGATGGGCCGCTCTTCCACTCCAGCACTCTTGAAAGAAAAGCCCCTGTTCAGACCGTGGGGCAGGACCTCCCAGATGGAGAGATGGTAGAATACCTCATCTGAAAGGCTGTACCAGGACCTGAGCTGGGATACAGTAGCAAGAAATTTTTAAAAGACATTTTTATTGGGAAAAAATTGTAGTACCTGAGTAATAAAAGAACACTCAGCTGTTTGCTCTTGTATATTATGTCTCAAAAGTATGGACAGGTTAATTTATAATTTGTTCTAAATTATAAAACCCCGTAACGCTTGTTCTTTGAAAGTTTCCCCCTTTGTTTAAATACTGGATCTGGTAACATCTGGAGAAAAAAGCAAGAACTTGGGTGCACTACATCTGGTATTTCATTTCAGTATTTTAAAGTCTCTTAAACAGAAGTACCTGCTCTCACAGCTGTCAGTTAAATGTCTGGCTTGAATGCAGTAAGACGGGCGTAACAGCCTTTTAATGATCAGCACCAGGGACTTAGTTGTGAGCATCACTTCGTCGTTTCAGAACACAGCTGTTCTGAGAAGCTTTTATAAGTTTGAGCTACGATCAAGGGAGATTTCTCCTTACACTCAATGTGAGAACTCAGAATAGGTATTTCACATTGGTAGGCTGGAAAGATTTCCATTTTCAGTGTGGTAACATTCTTTTTTATTATTATTATTTCCCAAATTGTGTTATTTCTTTATTAAAAAAAAATGACTCCGGTGATTAATGTCGCATTTCACGTTTTTAGTCTCACTGAAAGATTTGCCACACTTTTATACTTAAGTACTTTTTCAATAATTTATACAGTGGATAGTAAATAATATATTGCATTCATGTTTTACATAAATTAAAAAAGGAGAGTTTACAGGCTCAGTCCTGATCTGTTAGATCCGATTTCTGCCATTGTAATTCCATTGGCTTTAGTGGAACTACTCCAAATTTACCACAGTGCAAGTGGCAAGCCCTGTTGCTCTTCAGTGTTAGCAACTTGATCTATATCTGTGGAGATCTTTCTCCGTAGCGCATTTTTCTATATTTCAAATGCTCCTCCGCTTTGTATGTCCCTCCTTCTTGGAGATACTAGATTCTTTTTCATATAGCAAAGCCTCAGAGGTAGAGCTTTAAAGAGGAGCTGTGTGTAAAGTTTCAGATGGCAAATTCTCTCCTTCCAAAATATTCTTTTTTTCTTCATCTAACTGGAGAGAGCAGCTTAAAGAAAGTCCCAGAGGCATTACAGAAGAAAGTTACACATTTAAGTCGTCAGGTTCACTTTCAGAATTTTGGGAACTAGCACAGGTGCAGCAATGCTTTGGTTGCAGACACTATAGGGAGATACTAAGACCAACAGAAGTAAATGAGTATTTTTTGTTAATGTTTTTGCATTTTGTTAAAACACTTCAATATTAATATCTGTTAGAAACTACTTTTTTTTTTTAACTTGAATGTTAAAATACTTAATTAGCCAGTGGTCACATGTTGGGAACTTGGCTAGTCTCAGCTTTCTGTGCAGAGTAGCCAGATTTTCATTTCAGATCATTTCACCCCAAAAATAAGGAAAATCAGCAATTAATCATTGAACAGTTAGTGAATGTCCTCAGTTCCTACTTAGTTGACACTACTCATATGCTGTCCCACTGAAACGGCCCTACCAGATCAACAGATACAACATGAATTTCACAATGGAGGGTTGGGAGATGAAAAGAAGTGCCTTCTGTCTGCTGCACGGGTGACTTAGTAGTGCCTAACGATCAGCCGTGAGTGGGATTCTGGTTGTCTCCTAGTGATCATCACTTAAAAACCAAGGAAAACACTTCCCATCATTTCTAGCAGATTTGCTGCTTGTTAATGTTCTTCAGGCTATATTCCTAGACCCACAGAAGTTACAGACGGCAAAATGCATTTGGGAAGATATGAACTAAGTCTAACTAGCCTGGCTTTACCAGTGACTGCTCTAACGGGCAGCACAAATTCCCTTCCGTCACCACTACTTAAGACACTTCAGAGCTGCACTTTTAAGCTTTGACTGTCTCTGCAGTGTGGGACAATGTCTTTCTGGACAGTGCGGTGGACCTTTCCTAAGTGTATTCTAATAATCTGTCTGAATTAGTTCTCCACCCTTTTCTAGACAAACTGTTCACGGCCTCTTCGTTCTCCTCCCCGAGAATGCCTTACATTTATTTCTCTTGGCTTAATTCCATCCCCTTCTACGAAGTAATGCCCACTCTGGATGATTTGAAGTGATTTCTCTTTCTCCTCCACAGTTGTTGAAAACGCAGGAGCAGCTTTTCACAGTAGCTCAAGGTGTCCATCTTTCTACCATTTCAGCATAATTTTCTATATTATATTTTGTGGTTTGAGCTTAGAATGAACAGTAGGGGAGATCAAATGCCATTGCGTGTCTGCGTGAGAGAGGGGGAGAGATGTTTGAATGCTTTTCTGTTCTTTAACAGTCAGAAAAATGATATTCCATCTTTACAAGTACTTCTCAGCAGTAGGAAAGAAGTTTTGCAACTGTAGGGCTCTAGATAAACAGTTCCGACTCACTTGATTCACATTAATTCTAAAACGTCTAGGAAAATTTGGATCCTTTGCAGATAAAATCTGTTTTAGAAAACCGATTCTCCCCGACCGATATTGGCTGTTCAGCTGGACTAGGTAAAAATAATTTGTTTATCCTCCTTACATCTCATTGTTTTCAAACTGAATGCCTCTGTAATCTATTTTTACAAAGAAAGAAGGACGTAATAGCTTTCTGTGAATAAAATACAGATTATGGACAGCAACTGTCTCCTCCAAAAATGGAAGCCAGGCGGTCTCTGACAGTCCAGGGCATCAGGATTGCAGGAGCCTTTGCAGTTCTATGCCCACAGAAGTAAGTTTGGAAGAAGATGGTGCAGTTTTACATTGTTTAGGTCAGGTTCTTTGCTCTATATTGTAGTTTTGATTTCTTCCAAAAGCAAAACCCCCAAAACTTTTGCCATGGAAGTTTGAGGTCATCTTCCTGTGCTGACAAACTAGGAGCCATCAGGAATGTATTCTTTTCCTCGAGCTTCCTCAGAGCCATCCTGATGTGAATGTAAAAGAGCTGCTTGCTTTGAGGAAGATGTGTACTATAGTCTTCAGTCTCTCTGTACAGATTTTTATTTTGTTTTTAAACAGAAACTGCTTTAAGGAGACGAACTGCACACCTAGTTCCTTTTCCTTCTGTAGAGCTTTTTTCTAGTAGGAAGTGATTTTTAACACAGTGATTGCAATGACGTTCTTGCAAACCAAAATTTTAGACTAAGAGTTTTTCTTAAACTCGGGTATTAGAAGCAGAAGTGTAGCTTTTATAAAGAAAGCCACATATTCTTCTTTGTAGAGCAAAACAAGGAAATCGAGTTTAGTTATTTTTCCTCTTTCCTTTCACTGCTTACAGAATGGCCAAACTCGCAAGTCCTTCCCTTGGGCAGTTCCTTTGGGATTTGATGGCTCAGGGAACTGCCTGAGATCTGGAGGCTTTTGTTCCCATCTGGCCCAATGTCATTCTTAACTTCAAATAGCTCCTACCTGGCAGCTCTCGTGGGGTCTAGAGCAGCAGTTTTCTGTCTGAGGACTCACGGGGGCCTGTGAGTTGCTCCTCAGGAATCTGCAAAGGGTGGCTAAGGTCAGCGAGTAGTGTCTGGGGGCTGAAAATCTTTTATGTGTGGTCTTTGCCTCTGTTGTCAGGTTTGTAGAGTGAGAGGCTGAAAAATGGCGTTAGCTTCGCTTCGTTTTTGAGGCTGCCTGAGTGAGGGGACTTGCAGAGTTTGAGGCCAGAACCATTTCCAAGGACCCCTCCTGCTCTAGGAGACCACACCGACGACCAGCGGTGCGCGAGACGTGTAACAACCACATCCTGTGAGCCGTGACACCCGTACAGTGAATCCCCACAACCGTGGCCAGACGGTGTCCTTTTTCCATTGCTTATGACACGGTGGCGACATAGAACTCGGGGCAGTCAGGACAAGCAAAGCCCCGGGGTAATTTGGCTTTCTCTCTCTCCCCACGAGGGCTGGCGCAGGTTAGCCCGGGATTCACTGTGCTTCTTCACGCCGTGGCCGACGGTTTTGCTNTCTTTTCATGTATTTGTATAGGAACTCTTTTTTAAAAGCTAGCATTTTTATGTCTAGAAAGTAAAAAGACATTGTAAAATGTAATTGTACTGTATTTATGAAGAAAATACATTTCTTTTCAAAAAGATCTTATTCTAAGCTGGTTTTAGAGTCTGAATTCCAACATCATCATCTCTTAGGCTTTCAGGAGCGTTGGAACCCCTCTGTTTTGCACTGTGTGGTGCAGCTCTACCGTGAGGGCTGTGCTAAACTATTGAGATTTAAGAAAAAGGCGACTATTTGCCCTCCTAACTTGAACAGAACCCGTGTGGCTCCGATTTCTGAAGTATTTGAACACATGCTTTCGTTCAGCTTGGGCTCTGCTGAGGATCAGAAGCGGAGCCGCTGGAATAACCGGAGAGCGGTCTGGAGCGATGCAGCTCCCAAGCCCTCCCTCCGGGCAGAGCTGGGAAAGAGCTGCCCTTCAGCTTTGGCGGTGGAGCAGGGTTCGTCCCGAGAGAGGCGTCGCTCAGGAGTCCTGTCCTGTGATTTAGATCTCTTCCATTTGTAGAGGAGGAGCTCTGGGGGACAAACGGCTTCAACCCAGTTTCCCTTTCAGCAGGGTTGTGGTCTAAAAGGCGAGAGACAAGTGACCGGCGAGCCGCGTCTCTTTAGGATCCAAAATATCAAAGCATAAATCAAAATACTAAAAGTTTGCCATTTCACAAACTTAAAAGATGTGTCAAGAGAATGGTCTTTTCTATATAAATCTATATTAAAGTGAATCATGGATTATTTTTCCCTCTTTATTTAAACCATCGAGTTTATTTTGTGATTTGTGACTGAGCTGTTTTGTAATTCAGCTGTTGAAACAGGCCTAAAGTCTTTGAAGATTATGGCAGCTTTAATTCTAGGAAAGAAAACAAAAAAGTAAGTGTAAAAATGCACTAAGAGGTCTTGTAAATGTCTATCGTTATGTTTGTAGTTAGCTATAAAAATATTTTGTGTGTTTTTAAAGAGCGGATCCTGTGTTTTCAGTTTTTTCCCACTGATTTGCTTGTTTTGCAGTAAATTTTCTTAGTATGGAAACCTTATTGATTATAAAACCAAACCGATCTTCACCTTATCTAGTCCTCGCTGCTGCTTGGCCTCCGTCTTTCAGTTTTCAACTCCTAACTGGAGATTTTGCAGGATAAAATAGTTGTCATTCCAGTCTGTTCCCTTAAGCATCGCTTGTTATTGTTTCCTCGGACCGGTCCTGCAGCTGCGCACCGCTCCGCGCGCTTTCACACCTCTTTAATAATGAGATTAACAAGACTTCCTTACCGTCACTTGGAGCTGGGGTGACAGTGCCCGTCATTCTCCTTTGACAGCCGGAGCGGTTTGCAGGTGTCTAAGGGTAACAGCACGTGAGTAACCTGCAGTCCTGTGAGTACTTTCTCCATCACACTCCAATAGATCAATGTGCTTTTTGTTCACGTGTTTTAGATGCATTGCGTTGCCTCCAATTTATCTCTCCTCTCTCATCACGCCGTCAGAGGGGAGGAGCGGGGACTACTGGGAAGCTGGTTGAAAGGGGTCGGCCTTGATGCGTTTTCGCTGTTGACTTTTGAATTCGATCTTAACGTAGTTGTCGCCTCCCCCGGTTGCCGGTGCTGTAATAAATAGCAGCTTGACAGATCCGGGGGGTGGTGGTCAGTTCAGCACGTACATCCCCTACGCTTTCAGGCCTTTTGATGTTGTTTCTATAAATCTCTCTGGCACGCCAGAGTAGAAACAAGAAGACCAAAAAAAAAACCAAACCACCCCAGCCAGCCAAAAAAAAAACAAACAAATCCAGCTACAGAAGCTTGCTAATAGCTGCCTTATTTAACAAAACAACTGTGGCCCATCCGCGAACGGGTGTGAGGCGAGGGTTTGGACATTTCGCAACGCCCCTGCTAGTGGGAGGGCCGGTTGGCACGGCTGGGGCCAAACACCCGCTGAAGACAGCCTGCGAGGATCCGACCGTGACTCCGTGGGGAGCAGCCAGAAGCCACGCAGGGATAATTTGGGGTTTCGTGTCCCCTTAGCTTTCCTGGAAGCCTGTTGACCAGCCCGCTTGGACATAACCAGCTCCCAGAGGCTGTCCCTTCCAGGGGGCTGGACGCAGCCCCGGCCCCCCCTGTGCTGGATGCATCTGTTGGACATGTGCACCGTAAAGACATCTCCTTCAATCCCATCTCCTGCTGCTCAGCCTGCCAAGATGTGAGGCTTGAAAGGGGAGAAAAAGATTAAAAGGTTGGTTGCTTTGGGTTTTGGGTTTTTTTTCCCCTCTCAGTTGGCTCAGCCTTTAAATGAAAGAGCCCCTTTGCTCCACAGCCTTGCCGGGTACCGCTTGGGTACCGCTCAGCTGTGTCCCCGACAGCAGTGCCGGAAGGGAGGGAGAAGGTAACACAGCGCAGCATGAATGCAGCACAGTCCCAAGTGTTGCGCTACGGGATGCGTTGGTTTAGTTATGGTAAAGCGGTGCCTATCATGGCTTTTAAATAGCTATGAAGAAAAGCAGAATTCCGTAATAACGCAGGACCTTTCTGGAGACAGCTCTCTGCCTCCCCTTCCTGCTCCCCAAGACAAATGAAATTGGAGCGTTTTAGATATTCTAGAACGTTTCTCGGAATTTTGTATGAAAGAGTAATATAAAATGGCAGCAAAAGAGTGGCCTCGTAAAGGTGCCTTTCAAGTGATATTTACATACAGTGACATGTTTGAATGAGATAATCTTCACTTTGTATTTTGGAGGTAAACTTTAGAGGAGAATTTTCATTGATCCCTTGCCAAGAAGAGTATTAGCCTTTTAAATATAAGGCCTTTATATATATATATATGTACACACACACACACAAATACAGTATATGAAAGTGGTAATTTTGAGAAGCTCATCGTACAAGATGAAATTTCCTTTTCATCCCTTGTCATTTTTTAAACACAAATGGTCAGTTTTGGAACTTCGGTGTTTCTCTACCCTTCTGTTTTTTTGTTACTGCATTTTAGAACTAAAAAAACTGATAAGAAAGAAAACCTCCCATCTGCAGCATTTCAGTTCTTTATTTCAGTATTTTGGGGGCGTTTTGGTTCCTTTTTCTTCTCTGATGGGCTGAAGCACGAGAGGACAGGACAGGGCTTCGCCTCCTGCCGAAGGGGGACTTGAGGACAGGGCTGCTGTGGCTGTTCATGTGCTGAGCACGACCCGGGCTTCGTCCTCGCTGAGCTGCAGTGCCCCGAGCGAGGCGCTGAGCAGCACACGGCCTCTTTCCTCATTAGGTTTCAGAGTTAACAGGGCTCACCTAGGCGGCTTTTTGTCTCTGCTTCGGGCCTCGTGCAGTGTCACTGCAAGCACCCAGGGCAGTCTGGGGCTGGACCGATCCCGTTTGTTTCTCATTTTGAAAGGCATCACACTTTGATCACGAGGGCTAGCATCAATTTTTATTAAATTACCGTTTTTGGAGGTTGGCAGGAGAAAGCCACGCTCTGGGGCTGTCAGAGCCCTGCACGCTGGCAATGACGCTACAAGGCAGCAAGCCCAAAGGCACCCAACCCTTTCTTCACCTCCAAACACCGCGGGCTTTTTGATTTCCTTGATTCGAAAGGGTTTGGGTTTTCTGTGACCGCCCCACAGGGGAGAGGCTGTTGCCGCTTTGGGGAGAGGAAGACTTCTGCCTGTTTCCCTGCTTGCAAAAGCTCCCGGCGTGACTCCCAGCAGCTGCTGGGCTGCATTTCTGGTCACTGCCCGGCTGTCCCAGCCCCCGGCGCTGCCTGCAGCAGAAAGAAGAAGAAACCATAAGCGTTTTCTTCCTGGAGCCAACCAGACTCAAAGGGGCACCCTCCAGCGAGGGCTGTGCGAATGCTGCGTCTGGTGTCCTGCGTGGCCCCGGAATGCGTCCCTTCAGCCCGTGCTGCTCTGGGAAAGCCCGTGGAAATGTAGTAGGTCAGTTGATGTTTTTTTTCCAGATAAACTTTCCTCTTCATTCAACTCATTCCCATCCCTTGGCCATCCCCACGCAAAGCTGAGAGCAGTCCAGACCCCTTTATCGTCCTCAAGAACTTTCCTAGCGGAAATATTTACCCTTTCGATTCAGCTCTGTGATTAAATCCCGAGTCGACGGAAAGACCCCGGTGCTGAGCAGGCTCAAGGGAGCTGGTGTTCGACCATCTCGGCTGCTTTCCAACCTGCAGCGATGCATTCGGGGGCTGGTGGAAGCTGCCGGGTCTCCTGCAGGGGCTTAATCGGGCAGTGAAACAGACTTCCCATCAGCAGTCATTTACAGAGCGCAGGGTTACGGTTTGCGCAGGCTTTGGGTTTTTAAATGCTGAAGAGTTCCAGGAATGTCACTTCTTGGGGGAGGAAAAAAGAAGTTTCTGCCCCGCCGCACATCCCGTCTTCCCGCGCCGGGACAGCCGGGAGGGCACCAGAGGCTTAGAAAAAGAGAAAACAGAAGGATTGGGAATTGCTTAATTAGAAACAGTTTTCTCCTTTAATGTTCTGCAATTACTTTGAGGTCAGTAGAATTATTAGTATTATTAATCACTGAATTTCCAGAGAACTAAAGTTAATAGTACCATAATTGGGGCATACCATACAGCAGTAATTGCTAAGTGCCAGCAGGCAGCTAATTAAGTCTTCCAGCCCTTCTCTCTAGGCAGATCTTACTTCTAGGTCTGCATCACGGATAACTCAGCTGCAGAGGGTTAAAAGTTGGGGTAAGCGCACCCGATCGGAGAGGCTGAGGCTTTCAATGGCTCTGCCCACATTTCCAACCCCGCTGATCACATCTCCGGCCATTTGCCTTTGGAGCGGCTTCGGCACGCGTCCCCGGGCGGGCAGGGAAAGGTGCTCTCTGCGTGAGCTCCTCCAGCTGGAGCTGGGCCAAGGTGCTGATGTTTCGGTCCTGCCCAGCCTGGGAGAAAGCCTTTCCATCCAGGTTTGGTGCTTAATGAGGTTGTTATCGCTCTATCTGCGGGGAGCGAAAAGGGATTTAGATAGTAACGTATTGCCTCGCTCTAGCGAGGAAGGTAAAAAGCACCTTTCCGGGACAAGGAGTGAAGCATGGGGGGCTGCAGGATGCTGCAGGAAGGGATTTCCCAGTCTTTCGTTTGAAGAGGGAGTTCCTTCTGGGTTTGATAACCCTCGGCAAGTCTCTCAGCAGTAGAGAAGAGCCTCAGCCTCTTGCGAACATACTGTACCGTCACCCACCGCAGGTGCTGCAGCCCACCGTGGCCCTGGGATGGAGGATCCCTTGGGGTGCTTCAGAGCCAAGAGCCAAAAGAAAAGACAAAGAAGAATAGAAAAGAACGGGTATATTCGCTACTCCTGCTCACTGACCACGGCAACCCGGAGAGCTCAGGGTTAAGATGAAGGGTGAACACTCGGAGCTGGGGGCATATGGGACAGATCACC
The DNA here is from genome assembly GCA_013398815.1 of Ibidorhyncha struthersii. Classification (NCBI taxonomy): domain Eukaryota; kingdom Metazoa; phylum Chordata; class Aves; order Charadriiformes; family Charadriidae; genus Ibidorhyncha; species Ibidorhyncha struthersii. The sequence continues at coordinate 189,971 of VZSZ01004780.1, read as the reverse complement.
TTTTCAACGTCCTCCAGAGCAGCTTGTCCAACCATGGTCTACTCAATCACACGGGAGACACCCTCTTCCTCCCCTCCCCCCGCCTGCTTTGCGGGCCCCCAAACACTTCGACCCCTTGCACTCTGCCTGTCCCCAAGCCCCCACCCCTGCTGCTGTGTCCCCAAGCCCCAGGCTGGCTCCTGGTTTACAAACCCACGGTGCCACCTTCTCGCTATCCGCAGGGAATCGGCCCTTCCCGGCACGTCCATCCCCTCACAAGTGGGCTTCTGTCCCCGTTGAGTGCCGGCAGCTTTCGCCCTGCCCTGCGCTCTGCCCGGATGCCGCAGGCTCTTGCTGGCCATGACGAGCAGCATCTGCCTTCACGCCATGGTAGAAACTTCCACACGTTGACGCCAGAGCGTTTCCAGCAATTTGAGAGCACGTGAGAATGTTTGCACCCTGACTCCAGAAGGAAATAACAATTGCGACGTAATTGCATTAGTGCCAACTGCAAATTACCCACGAGGGGAAAATGAGGTGGTTAAAGCTGACTAAGTAAATGATACAAATTAAAGACTCAACAGCCGGCATAGCCACGCGTTATGAATAAAACTCAGGTTTAACCTGGAGAGTCACAACGGTTTTGGGCCGCTCGTGCGGGCACAGTGGGCAGCGTCTGCTCTCCCCCACGTCCAGCCCTGAATGAACGCTGCTGAGCGGCACCCCACGGTTACAAACCTGAAATCCAAATTCAGCCCATCCCGCAGCCTCTTAGGATAACGAAACCTAAATTTCTGATGTATTTCAAATGCCCGCTGCAGCGAGCATGAGCAGCCGTGCTGTGCTACCTCCGCTCGTGTGCAGCGCTTTGCTGGTTTCGCCCTCAAACGC
>VZSZ01004780.1:142080-189072 GCA_013398815.1 Ibidorhyncha struthersii | reverse complement strand
CCCTTTATGGCGGGACTGAGCAAACCAGGCTTGAACTGACCGTGTTCTCCACGCGCAGAGAAAACCTTCAGTGCCGACGGGTGTATTTATAATAAACGCTGGGGGTTCAGGGCGCTGGGGCCGCACGCTGCCTGGGCCAGGCATTGCCAGCAAGGTGATGCTCTGCCGTACTCCTCGCTGCAATGGCACGAAGCGCGGCTCAGCCCGGTGCCCTCCTCCGCCCTGCAGGCGCGCTGATGGGCATTAGCCAGCTTTCAGGCATCGGACCAGCGAAAAGGCACATTTTCCAGTGTCCAGCCCATCCAGGAGCCTGGACAGAGCCGGGACACGTCACCCTGAGGACAGACCTGCGCCAACGGTGGCCGTGCCGGGGGCACCGCTGGAGACATCCCTCTGTGCCTGCTGGGCCTTTTCCTCTGTGTTTTGGGTTTTTTTTTAATGCGAAGAAAAGGAGGAATGAAACCATACGTTTGGGGAGGTCGGGGACGGATTCCAGGAAAGTTGTGTTCTGGGTTAACGTTAAACATTTCACTGGCGCTGCGTCTCCGTGTGTGTGCATTGTTGGTCTTTGTTTTAAGCGGGCCATCATCATTATTCCACAGCGCTGAATGTAAATAAACCCCCAGCAAAGAGTTTGAGCAGCTTTCACGGCTAAATTCATCCCTCCATCTGTTTTTTTCTTTACCCTTTGCACAGGGGCCATTGGGGAAAGAAGGCGATGTTTATATCTGAGGTGCAGAGCTGTGATGAAATCGTCTTTATTTTTTTTAATTATGGTGGGTTTTAAGCCCGATGCCAAACTTTGCTGGACAGCTGAAGTTCCTCTTGTAAAATTTCCTAAAACCTCTGAGGCGGGAGCACTCCAGGAGCCGAGATTTCCCTGGAAAGGTGCCGTGTCTTGGCTGGGCTGCGGCTCCGTGTTGGTGTTTTTGAACCATCCCGGGCGGGACAGGAGGGTGGCGCAGCCCTGGTGAGGGGCTCCCCCCTTTTTTTTCAGAAAAAAAATCCCTTCTTGGTCTGCTCCCCACCCCGATTTTCACAGGAAAGCATCATTTAGGAGGAAATCTCCAGCCTGGTGAGAGGTGATATAAAAAGCAGCTGCGCTTCCCCAACAAGGGGTTTCTGGCTAATTCAGAGCATCGTTACCGGGGACTGTCTGATCTACTGTTATTACTCGTCTCGTACTTAGGTATTCCTCTGGCCTCATGTTGTTTCTGCTCCTCCTCTGAACCTCCACCTTTCCTCCGGCTTTGCTGTACTTCTAAAAAAAGCCAAGATTTCCAATTTTTCAGGTTTCCGTTTCGGGTTTCTTCTGCGAGCTCCTCTCCTGCTGCCCGTTCTCTCCCGGCACCTCCGCTTCGCCCACCCTGGGATGGGTTCCCGCGTCCCTCTGCATAGAGGCGGCAGCGACACCAACCTCATCTTGACTTGCAGCTATTCGTGCTTCTCTGGGTACGCACCTTCAAAGCCAGAGCTTCACTGCTCCGAGGCAGAGCGCCCGCTGGAGCCGGTGCTTGGGGTTTTGGAAAGCAGCATCGATTCCCAGGAGGTTCAAGCAAAACACCAAAGTTTAGCAGCAGCATTGGGGCATTTCCACCTGCAGCTCAGCACAACCTACGGCAAGAAACATAAAGGAACCGGCTGCTGACTTTGCTAGACATCGGTGCTTCAAAAAAATAAGTATTTCATGCTTCATAGACATGCTGAATGAGAGGCACCTCTCATTTATCACCTAAATAGTGCTATCAGTGTCCGCTCCATGCTGCGGGCTGGATTCTGGCGCCAGTGATGGACAGTGCTCTCAGCAGAGGCGATAAACAGATCGATAAGAAAATGCAGCCCGGGGGGCTGGAGGTGCGACAAGGCAGCCGTGGTTTCAAAACCTTGCTGGGACCCTTATTAAATTCATTTGTGTTTCTGAAAACAATTGGTGCCTTGTTGGGTTACACGTAGCTGTAAAATATTGGTCTGAAGGAGGCATGAAACGTGTCGCTGCCCCAGGAGAGCGGCCTGGGGCTCTGTCAGAAAAACAAGAAGTGGGGAAATCGAAAATGCAATTAACATAAAAAAATAAAAAGAAAGAAATGAAAACAACCCCCCCCCCTTCTCTCACTGAGCGCATCAAAACCTGAGGACGGGAAGCGAGACAGGCTGCAGGAGGACGGATGCAGGTTTGCCCCGGTGTCGCAAGAGGAACTTTGCAAGTGCTGCAAAATACTGAAACGATGCATTTTTGGAGGTTGCATCTTTGCAAACTAATCTTTTTTTTGCACCATCTTTGCGCTTTGCCATTTCGTGAAGCAGAGCCCACAAGCTACCCTCGGGCAGAGAAGTTAAGCTCCATCGGCTGCCCACGGCTTGGGAACAAGCGCAGAAGCATCCCGGCTGCAGGGCACGTGGGCTGCGACAAACCCGGGTTTGTCTCATCTCCCTGTGGCCCATTGGGGTCCATCCCAGGGGAACGGGCCAAATCCAGCTGGAATCGGTCCCTTCTTTCCCCATCAGACCTGGCACAGCCTGAAGTCAGCGCCTTCGCTGCCGCCGCAGCCTCCTCGCCCTGTTCCAGCTGCCGCGGTGCTCGGGGCCGGAGCGCACTGGTGGCGGTGGGTTTCATGGGCCACCACGGCCACCTCCAGCCTTGGGGGAAGCCACCCTGTGTCACCCTGGCCGGGTGCTGCCGGTTTTGGGCTGTGTTTGTGGGGTTGAGGCCACTCATTTCTCAAAAGCCTCTAGATGGCAATCGCTTGCAGCTCTGCCGAGTCGCCTCTTGCCGGGCTGCCAACACGGAGCTCGCTGGGAAAACTGTGGCTTGTGGAGCCACTGGCTTTATTGCCAGCGACCCTTTCTGTTGCGTTCTGCCCGCGAAGAAATAATAACGCTTTGAGCCTGACCTTATTTTTCCTCACCCTTTTCGTGTTGCTACCTGCTAGTGGGCCGTGAGGGGGTGGTCGGCTACGGTGCCTCCCCGCTGCCGTGGCACCTCTCCGGGGGACCTGGCGCTGTGCTTTGGGAGCACGGAGCAGGAGGACAAGCTGGCGAGCGCGCCTCAGGCTTGCCATCAGCCCCAACACCAGCGGCTGTGTCCTGCAGGGGCCACGCGTACCTGGAGAAAAATAATAATTAAATGACCCATTTTACTCCTAGCTGGTCAGAAAAGGCTTTTCCCATCACATCTGAACTTAAAATTGTCTTTTTAAGGGCAGAGTGACCGGCCAGGCAAGGAAGGCCTTGCAGGCTGTCTCGCGGCTGTGTGTGCCAGGGTGGGCTGAGCTTGGGGCACCCTGGATTTGGCCACCCCCAGCTTGGAGCCGCTGGCCGGGTGCCCCGTGTGGGGCCATGGTGGGCAGGGGCCAGCTGGGTCCTGCTGCGGGTGAGTGAGACTGGAGCAGCTTCGAACCAGGAAAGAGCAAATACCGGGTTCCCTCGGGGCTGGGCAGAGAGTTCATCACAGCACAACGTCGGCAGGAGCAGCGACACCGCCAGAGCACTGCCACGCGCAGCATCGCAGCCATCCCAGGCGGTCCCCGGCGATGGACATAGCAAATTGCATTCGCTGTGTTAAGAAAGGAGAGTGCTTCCAGCCCAGGGGATTGCTCACAGCAGCTGCCAGGCAGATAATATGGCAAATATTACCAGTTTTCTCCGATAAAATATAATCACAGTTTTTTTCAGCCTCTGATGGGAGATGAGGAAAAGCAAGTGGCAACTTCCAGCTTTGTTTCTGCCTGCTCACACCCACACAGGCACTTTTGCTCTCTAATTTCCATCTCTGCTTTTTGCAGGTTACTGGGCTGCTGCAGGAGCCAGCAGCAAGTTTTCACATGAGGACCTCCAATTCGCTGCAGCTGCTGCACCCTACCTCCAGCTAAGGACGAGGCTCGGCTGGTCCCGCAGCCCCGGCTCATCCCGCTGCCTTCAGTTTCCCAGGTAACAACTTTTCTGCAAATACAGGTTCAGATTTTTCAAAGAAGGTGCCTGGGCTCTTTCCGCCCCTCCGGGCGCATCCACTCTTTCCCCCCGAGAACCGTTGGCAGGTGAAGGGGTAGCACCTGTGAGTCAGGGTGGGAGGCAGCGAGAGCCCCAGCAGCGCAGCCCGGCGCGCCTGCCCAGCACGGCTGAGCACAATCACCAATTACCCCCCCAAAAAAGGGGCTGCTTATTCACCGCAGGTCAGCAGCGGGATGACCTGCCGGCATGCTGGGCACCAAAGAGCTGTCTCAGTATCTTTGGAGGATTAGTTTTCCCTGGCGAGACGTTCGCCCAGGGCTGGAAGTTCACTAGGCACCAGGGACTGCAGAAGGGAACAGATAGAAAATTATGAACCATTATAGAAAATGACAAATCATTAGAATAATAAATAATGCAGTAAGAGGTAATGAATTTTCTCTATTTATGCTGTGCTGCCTGGTTATTGACTTAGATGTGTTTCCAGCCTAGGTGGCCCTTCAGATGCATCCTTCAGGATTCATTCAGATGGCTCCTTCAGGATTTCATCTGTGCTTTTGCATCTTCCCTTTGTTACAGCCCACTGTGTTGCAAGTCTGTGCGGCACTCACAGTCTCCCAGACCGGGAACAAGTCCCATACTTCCCTGGCACAGACCGTCCTATGCCAGTGCTGGGCACTTCTGTGTCTCTCAGCACAGACGTGGCCACGCGTGGTAAGATCAGACTGCAGGGACAGAAAAATAACCCACGACTGAACCCTGGGAATAACAGCATGGACGTGGTCGCATCCCAGCCCTCGCTGGTGCAGTGATGTCAGAGACACCAGATGTCTCCGTTACTGCCCAATTTAACAGCGCCTAATGAGGTCACTTCCATAAAAGAGGCAATTATTTCCTGGGAGCCATTTGCTAACATAATTAAGTCTGCTTTTATGCCTGGTTTTAGCGACCGGCTGAGAGCAGGGCTCTTGTGAAAAGCAAGGCAAGGAGGGACCGGTTCAGCAATCACCACCGCGACATGTCAATCCATCAAAACAGGGGCTTTTCGGTTTCTCTTTCCCAGAAACAGGTCGGGTCGGCTCTGTCTGGATCCAACCGGCAGCCTCTGCATCAGGGGGTGAGCTTTCCCAGTAGCTGCTGTTTTGGGCTGGGGGGGGTGATGTTGGGGGTCCCCGCTAGCTCGGGCTTGGCCATACCCAGGAGCGTGGGCTTAGGGCAGCCAAACAATTCACCGCTCGGATTTGCTAACACATGTTCACCTGTGACCGCAGCTGCTGCTGTGCCCAGGGCTGGTTTTTCATCCTGTTCCCCGTGGCAGGGATGCGCCACGTGCGTTGTCATTTGTAAGTGTAAAAGACGGGTTTTAATGACTTGCTGCATCTGGTTATCTTGGAGGCAATGGAGCCTGGAGGAGTTTCTTCATTTCTTTTTTCTTAGTAAATCAACTAGGTACAGATGTCACGCTGAGCATTTTTATTAAAACAAAAAGGAAAGAGCTGTGCCCCCAAAGGCCAGCCCGCTCCTTTTCATAGAATCATGGAATCGTTCAGGTTGGAAAAGACCTTTAAGATCATCAAGTCCAACTGTTAAGCCAGCGCTGCCAAACCCACCACTAAACCATGTCTCTCAGCACCACATCTACACGTCTTTTAAATCCCTCCAGGGATGGCGACTCCACCACTTCCCTGGGCAACTTCTTCCAGTGCTTAACAACCCTTTTGGTGAAGAAATGTTTCCTAATATCCAATCTAAACCTCCCCTGGTGCAACTTGAGGCCATTTCCTCTTGTCCTATTGTGTGTTACTTGGGAGAAGAGACTGACCCCCACCTCTCTACACCCTCCTTTCAGGTAGTTGTAGAGAGCGATAAGGAATCCCCTCAGCCTCCTTTTCTCCAGACTAAAGACCCGCAGTTCCCTCAGCCACTTCTCATCAGACTTGTCCCCCAGACCCCTCACCAGCTCCGCTGCCCTTCTCTGGACATACTCCAGCACCTCAATGTCTTTCTTGTAGTGAGGGGCCCAAAACTGAACACAGTATTTGAGGTGCTGCTTCACCAGCGCTGAGTACAGGGGGACAATCACTGCCTTAGTCCTGCTGGCCACACTATTGCTGATACAGGCCAGCATGCCGTTGGCCTTCTTGGCCACCTGGGCACACTGCTGGCTCATATTCAGCCGGCTGTCCACCAACACCCCCAGGTCCTTTTCTGTCGGGCATCTTTCCAGCCACTCTTCCCCACGCCTGTAGCGCTGGATGTGGTTGGTGTGACCCAAGTGCAGGACCCGGCACTTGGCCTTGTTGAACCTCACACCATTGGCCTCTTCCCATCCAGCCAGCCTGTCCGGATCCCTCTGGAGAGCCATCCTACCCTCAAGCAGATCAACGCTCCTGCCCAACTTGGTGTCCTCTGCAAACTTACTGAGGATGCACTCGATCCCCTCATCCAGGTTGTTGATAAAGATATTAAAGAGAACCGGCCCCAGCACTGAGCCCTGGGGAACACCACTTGTGACCGGCTGCCAACTGGATTTGACTCTGTTCCCAAAGCTGATGGGTGAAACATGACCACGAGCATCTGCTGGGGCAGAACAGCCGTAGAAACAACAGCTCCAGCCCTTCCTGTTTGAGCGCAGCTTTAATTAAAAAATAAACTGTCAGACACCATAAAAAGTTAAAATGTAAATGCCTTTAACATCCATCTGCAAATCTTCTGTGCAAGCCTGATGAGTCAGAGTGGCTGCTGCTCCCTGCCTGTCCTCGAAAGGCTCTGTGTCCCCACGCAGGCGCCTGGGTCCCGCTACCAGCACCTGATGTTGTCCCCCTGTGGGGTGGCCTGTGGGGAGTGTGTCCCCCTCCCGACGTGGCTGTCAGCAAGAAACCAGGGGAGCCTGAGCCCCTTCTGTAAGCTCCCAGGAATGCTTTAAGTGCTTTAATTTAATTTTATAAGGATTTTTCAGTTCCTTCGGGGACACGGCAGATGTCACCCAGGTGGGGAGGAGTTTTGTGACCATACAGCAGGGCCAGTGCAGGGGAGCTGCCACCGCGCCGGGGAGAAAAATGGGACAACAGGTAATGGGTGCCAGGACTGGCCCCACTCTCTTTCGGGGGTCACAGTGATGGGGACAGCCAGCAGTGTCACAGGGGAACTTTTCATCTACCTCATCTTGCTCTTAGTGCTGTGATCCTTTCCCCACACCGATAAATGGGGCAGTTTATCACTGCTCTGCAAGGGGAAAGATTTAGAAAATTACAGTGCTGCTTCCCTGCCAGGCCGCCACTAAATTATTTAATATCTTCTGAAAAATCAGCCCGGTGTCTGTTGTGGACAGAAATTCCCCAAGCTCTGCCTGGAGCCTTCGTCCCTCCATTTACAGAGCTTTTTTGCATTCATCTGCTGTTTGCTATTACTGCTCCCCCTGAAGGCGGACGTCCCCCTGTCCAGCACGCTGGGGCTGATAAAACTCGCTCAACTCCCAAGCGTGCTGCTGCTCTTGTGTGATTACTCCTGTTAATTACTTCCTTCATAGCAGAAGCCAGATGCAAAGGCTCCAGCTTTGAGCGCTGCTTGGCTTTTGCCCTTGCATCTGCTGGCTTTGGGGACTCCTCTTGGAGCAGCGGCTCTCGGTGCCGTTGGCCGAGAGGACAAGCGGCAGCGCTGTGAGGCATTTTGCCAGCGGGGCTCTGCACCCAGCCAGCAATGCCCTGAAGCCTCCCCTGCAGCCACTTCTAAAATGTTATCCCAAAATATTTCCCTTCCCGGTGGTTTTCTGGATATTCGGGTGTTGGACGCGCAGGGACGTGATGGTCGGAGCAGGGGATGCAGGAGTGGAGGCTGTGGCTGGGTACCAAACCCCATCGCATCCTCCCCGAGCTGGGGTGCTCTGCCCCCGGATGCCCCGGGACACGTGCCCGACCCGTGCGGTTCCCGGCTGCCGATCCGCACATGCTGCCCGCAGCCGGGCGAGGAATGGGTTTTGCCGCAGGTGCGGGTGGTTTTGGGCAGCAGACGCGTTGGCTGAGGTGGGGGGGCTGCGGGGGGGAGCAATGACTCTGGGGTCAGAGCAATCTCATCACGGCTGAGAAAATAGGGCCATTAAACCCCAGACCTAACAGAGTTCCCTCTCCCTCTGGATCCATTCGCCACGTGTCTATTGACCGGCAGGAGCGACAGGCTGTCCCAGGCACATCAGCTCTTTCTGCTTCTCCTGCCTTCATCCCAGGCTCGCTGGGATCTCGCTGATCGCTTTGCCCCCATTTCCCCATGGGAAAAACCCAGCCTGTGGTGAAGGACAGGGAAGATGATGCTCAGCAGGAGCATCACCGAGTCATTTACTCCTTACTCATTCGTAGGAGCACACATGCCGCAGCCCACAGGCTGTACCAGCGATCAGTTCCAGGAGAAAACAGACTAATAAGCTTCCCGGCAGGGCTGGGAATAGAGAGAGGATTTTACGCCACAGGTTGCAACTTGCCCTGCGCTGACCTCCCGCTGTAAAGCAGCGGAACCCACTGCAGGTTTGCTCTTGGGAGGCTGAAAGGTCCTTAGAGGGGTCAAAGCCAATGGTGCCCCCGCCCCCCGGGCCCACAGGCAGGGACACCCACCGCAAACACCGCGGGGACAAAGTGTGCGCAGAGTGCTTACAATGAAATGATGGAGCATGGCCCGGGGTTTATTCACAGGTGCTTTTGAGCAACGGTGCAATCTGGGGATATCCGCAGAAGGGACCGACCCCCCCTGGCTACCCCCTCCTTTCAGGGAGCTGTAGAGAGCGATAAGGTCTCCCCTCAGCCTCCTTTTCTCCAGGCTGTACACCCCCAGGTCCCTCAGCCGCTCCTCATGAGACTTGTCCCCCAGACCCCTCACCAGCTCCGCTGCCCTTCTCTGGACACGCTCCAGCAGCTCTTGCAGTGAGGATGAAAACAGGGGCAGAGAAAGGGCCACCGGCTGCCGTCACCGCTGCAGCGGCGTGCATCGTTAGCGTGAGGTTAATTATACACTGAGCAATGGTCTAATCAGCGGTGACGTGGTGGGCCGGCAGGAGCGAGCGCTGCCTGCGCCTCGTTTGCCCACAAGCCGACCACTGTGAGCACAGCTGCTGCAGGTCCCCCTTACACTCAGCCATTGGTGAGCTTCAGCTTTTTGGTGAAAAAAAAACCCCACCCAGTGAAAATTATCTCCACAAAACTACAATTTCAGCCCTTGCAGGGTGAGGCGGAGATCCTGCCCTGGGACCAGGGACCTGCCAGCGGGATGCCCCTGGTCCCGCGGGACTGGCTGGCGCTGGCTGATGCTCAGGCCAAGTATTCTGCAGAAATTGCACTCAATTGACTTTTTGGCTATATAAATAGATTTTTTTTGTTTCATTTCTTTTCTGGAGGAAAAAAAAAAAACAGGGCTTTTTTGAAAAAAAGCCGCAGTCTGACATGGCAAAGACAGGCTTGGAGTGCTGCGGACCACCAGCCTCTGGGCACCTGGGCCTCTTTCGGGTGCTCCAAGACCTGCTCCTGAAAAACATGGCCTTTCAAAAAGCTGTCAGGTTTTTGTTTGGGCCTTTCCCAAGAAAAAAAGGAAGATGTGGCCCTTTCTCAGCAGGGCTGGCTGGAGCAGAGGAGGGGAGACCCTGCGGGGTGTCCGGGTGGGATCCATCCGAACCTCGACACGGCCAGGAGGCATCACTGGGGCCGGCTGGGTGCTGGGGCACGTCCCAGGAGGAGTCCTGGGGAAAACTCTAGCACCAGGGAAGAAACCTGTTCTGGGATCTAAACTCTTGCTGCTCGAGCCTGGCTGAGCACAGGAATTGGGGATTTAGGGAAAAAAACATGATGGTGAGTAAATAGGTGAAGGCAGAGGAAAACGGAGGGCAGCGGCACAGCTGCCCCGGCACAAGATGGGATAAAAGCTGTGTCTGATAGAAATGGGCCGGGAAAGGTGAGACGTGGGGGAACCTTCTCTCTTTTACCCCTGCAAGGGACACAAGACCCAAGCGTGACAGCAAAGCTCCCTGGGCAGGCAGCCAGGGCTGGCATTTGGGGACAGAAAGGGAAATCCCACATCCAAAGGGGCCCTTCCTAGGGCAGGGTGAGGAGGAGATACTTTTCCTTTTCCCCCCCCATTGTTTGAGGATGCACCTGAATAGCCACGATGAAGGTCTTTTGCTTTCCATCCTTAGTTGGCTTCACGTAACCCTTTTCCAACGGTTTCCTGGGGGAATATTTGTGATTATGGAGTGAAAAATGTGAATACTCTGCAGTGTTTTCTGAAAAGTTGCCATCTCCGTGCACAGCGCTGCCAAAACTCTCTCTCGCAGGAGCGCTCGTGGGAAGTGAAGACATGGTAGGAGCGGATCCACCTCCTGGTGCAGGGAGAAAGCGCTTTGTCACCTCGGGGAGTGTGGCACTGAGGCTGCTCACCCCAGCGGGCAGAGGAGTGAGGGACACGCCAGTTTGGGCAGGGGGCCGGGATGTCCTCGATGCCTGGGTCCTCCCCTCGTGCGCTCGGCCAGGGCAAGGGTACCCAGCACTGCACTGGCACTGGGGATGCTCCACCGGCCGGATCAGTAGGTCAAAGCCTCCATCACCCTCCAGTTCCAGTGACGGTGAAACACACCAAGTGTTTCTGGGCTGACTTCTGCCAATAACAGGGTTGAGCATCATGCAGCAACAGCTCCTCAGGGCTCCTCAGTATCCGGCAGAGACACCGGCACTGAGCTCCAGCAGCACAAATCAGCAGCCACATGGCCTTGGGAGCATGCGTTTGCTGGCAGAGCGGAGTTTGGAGGGCTCTCTTTGCTCTTTTTTCATTACAGAGTTTTGCACCACATTTTATAATGCAATTTCTGGAAGCAGTGGTGAAGAGCATCTGCTGACAAACACCTCCCATGGCCACCAGCACTGTCGAGCAGCGCTCAAGCCCAGGGCAGCAGCTGAGCAGAGACACTACGGGGAGCTGGACGGCTTTCAATGTCTCATCCTTCCTGACTAAGTCCTTGCTGAGCAGGAGAAGGGAAGGGGGAGAGGGGGCGGCTGTGTCTCTGCAAATACCGCTCTATCATGGAGCAACATAAATCACTACCAGCCGAGGTCCCTGACAGCCTGTTGCCGAATTCCCCATCGTTGCAGTGCCAGAAAGAATTTAAAATATTAATTTCACTGCTAGTGTTTGGCACATACTTCTTAATGCTCAGCTTTCCCAGCAGAATGAGCTTTATGCATTTCATGAGGCCTCCCCGAGTTTTCATGCTGCCTGAAGGGACAACTAGTCCCCCTAATCCAATACAGTGACCTTTAGGAGGAGCACAAGCACCCCAGATGAGATGTGTGCAAGTATGAGGTCTTGCTGCCATGGGGTAAGGCAAAAACTCAGTGCCACCGATGAGCTCCGAGAGCCACGATGGACCAGGCTGAGGAGCAAGTGCTGTTCAGACAGGTAAGGATGCTCCCGCTTCTGCTCATCAGTCCAACGCTGCGTCCCGGGGCCAGTTATACCATGGCAGATTTACGGCCAGAGGGACACTGCTGACCTGCACCAACATCAGCAGCGACGCCTGAGTGTTGACAGCACTGTCAGAGGGCAGTAATCCTTTGCACCCATTAAAAAATCTGATTTTTCTTGGAGGGTGAATGAATGACTGTCAAAGGGTACGTGGCAATTGCTCTGGATACAGGCTGTGCCAGGAAAACAATAAATAACCAAAGCTCGGGTATTCCGCAGCCACCTGCCCCGAGCTCCTGAGACTGTCTGCCAGCAGGGCCCAAGCTCCCTCTGCAGACGGGTTGTCCCATGGGCTCCTTCTGCTCAAATCCAGTCCTACCACATGGCTGCGGGTCACCTTAGTGCCCCGTGCAGACCCCTAGCAGGATCCACAGCTCCTGTGCTACAGTAAAGCGGTGAGTATAAGTACAGAAAGATTTATCACGGAGACCCAGCACCAGGGTGCCTCTGGTAAGTGACTTCTTTTTTTGCTTTCTCACCTCCTGGGATGAAATGTTCAGCTCAAATCTGGCAGCAGAAACCAGGGCTTGGGCTCCCCGGTGCACCCAACCGCATCCATCCTGCTCCGGGGTACCTCCGGTGGCAGCAGCCCGTGGCTAGGGAGGGTCCTGCACAGCCGGGACACGGGGGGACCTGCCACCTGCCTGGGCACCGTGATGTCCCCGGGTCACCCCGTCAGCCTGCGCACTGCCAACTGTCTCAGCACAGACACCTTTTTGCTCCTTTTTTCTCTCTCCCGGGCAGGACCCTGCCACCGGGGCTGGAAAAGCCCCTGTGCCAGAGGGGTCAAGGTGGCTGAAAGCAGCCGGCGCTGCTGGAGGACAGGCACGGGCACGCTCTGAGTGACTCGCAAACCTCTGCTCCGGCCCAAATCCAGCTAAAACCTGGGCTTGGAACGACCGTTTGCATAAGTGCACTTTGGATGGAGGCGCAAGCTCTGTTCTCGCGGCGGCAGCACTGCTGCGGGGTAGACCGGTGTAAAATATGGCTTTTGCTGTTGGGGTTTGTTCTCCTGGTACAGCTTTATCTTGCGTGACAAACCCTGGAATACCTGTTGAGCTTCCCGTTCGCAAGAGGGCCGTGGCAAACACCCTGGCCTTTTACACTTGCGCCAACGTGGCTGAGCTGAAGGTCTCTTGCACCAAGTCTGGCCACCAAACCTCCTGCAGAGACTTTTTCCTTAGCTTAAAGTAGACTGGAAGCTGTTTGCAGGACCTGCAGACGTCCTGCTTGCAGGTCTCTTGCCTGAGCTCCTCTGCGGGGTCCTGCACGAGGCCACAGCCCCGGGGAGACTTCGTGTTCATCCTCAGCTGCATTACGGCTGCTCCAGAGAGACCCGGCTCTCTGTGCATCCAGGTTTGGCCTTGGATAGACATGGATAGTGACAGTGGTGACACCCCTCAGCTGTTCTGGCACCTGAACTCCCATCCTCACGCTCCCGTCCAGCCGCTCTGTCCATGCTGGCAGCAGCGGTCAGTCCTTGCTCTTCCCGGGTACTTCCATGTGGATGCTCCTTCCACAGTGGTGTGAATTGCCATGGAAACAGAGAGCCAAAGCAAACAAAATCCGCCTTTAAACAGCCACAGAGGGGGTGTCGGCATGGGACGGGCTGCGTTCATCCCTGCTGCCTTCAGCCTCGGTCCCAGGGGCTTACAGCTGCAGAAACAGCAGGGTCAGGGCAAGGAAACGTCGTCCCAGAGCTCCCTGGACATGCTGCACGCTTCCCTGGGGTGCCAAGGGTTAATAATTCCTTATTTCTGTGACTCAGCAGGAGTTTGCCTCAGACGGATGCTGTGCCTCGCTGCTGTACTGGTGGGGACCAGTGGCAGGACAGAGCGGAGGAGTGAAAGCTCATCAAACGGTGGGGTCTCCGCTGCCTGCGCATCCTCAGCAACAAAAAGTAGTCCCTGTTAATTTGCTCAAACTGTTGCATGGACATAGGCGTGGCCGTATTTAGACCTGAAATCTTGTCTTATTTTTCTTTCCAAGTTGTACCGGTGGCTGGCTGAAAGTCCCTTGTCCCAGCTGCTCTACCCCACCTTACTGGTGGCTGCTGGTAGCCCGCTGATGGGCCAGCTTTTGCCTTGCTTGGTCCAGGCTCGTGGCCAGGAGACAAGGAAAAGCGGCTCCTGGATGGGAAAACAGGTCTTCAAATTATTTTTTAATAAATCTCAATGTCCTACGGCCCAAAACCTCAGCAGGGTTCAGGGACCTATACGGGCAGCCCCTGCCCCACAGAGGAGCAGAGGAAAGCCCTGCGCGGGCACAGCAGGGACCAGCCAGCCGCCTCCCCGCTGCTCTCCAGCACCACTTCTCCTCCGCTTTAAGGTGCCCAGAAGAGGATGCTTCCCAAAACAGCAGTTTCTGTTCAATCAGGAATTCCTCTGAAATCCGCCTCTCCTTGTCCGTGCTGGGTTCCAGCCTCCGGCCTCTTTAGGGCGCAGTCGTTCTGCCGGCTTTCGTCGCTGCTGCACAGCCAGCTTCGCCTTCTAGGCACTTAGGTATAAATAATCTTTTACTATATTAATTACTTTGCACAGAAGGATAAGACATAAATTATAACCCAATGGGTTATAATTGCATGTTCTTAACACGTGTGCCTCGTTACTAATTATCCCCATTCTCCCAAGCAGCTTAAAAAGCAGAAGCATTGAATCGTGGCTCCCAGGGAATAAAGCTGCTGAGACAGGAGAGCGAGTCCCTTCTTGCCACCAAAGAGGGGGGTGAAATACTGCTGTAAATACAAAAATAGCCGCTCCTTCCCCTAAATTAAATTTGTTGGAGGCTGGAGCATGCAGCTCTCCTGCGGGACTGCGATGCCCACAGCAGCCCCGAGACCTCCCTCCCGTTCCGTCGGACTTTGCTCCTGCCTCCTTCGACTGGCAAAGCAGCTTCTCTTGGGTGTACACCAAAACCAGCTATATTGAAAGCCTTCTGACTTACATCTGCTAGGAGGACTGTGGCTTTCCAGCAAGTACCCTTTGGGGCAGGGTGGGTGACCGCTGGCTCCTGCGGAGCCTGCAGTAAAGAGAGAGGCAAAAAAAGTCGTTGTCATGGCTATGAAGTGACCCATAAGACCACCTGCCATCTACGCTTGGTTCACTCCAGCCATTAGCTAATAAAATACTGTGTTTCACATCCTCGGCCTGGGCAATAGCACCAGATGTCACCCTAGGTGACCAGGTAGCCCAGGTAGCACCAGCAGACTGCTGGTACCAGCAGCGATGGCCTCGGGATGCTGAAGGTATATTCAACTCCAGACTTCAAAGCTCAACAGTTTTCAGGTCCAACCTGTTGTTTCTGCTTATAGAAGGTGTCTTAACATCTCAGACCATGCAGAGATGGACATGTCACGAGAGGACAAATTTGTATCTGCAGTGAGCAGCCTGGCCTGGGCTACAGGGACGCAGCGTAATGCTGTGGAGATCAACGAAGCCACATTGCATTTACTCAGCTACAAAATAAATGAGGATCTTGTCCTTAGGATAGCTTTTCATAGCCATCCTCAGCTATCTTCCACACAGCCTCCTTCTGCTCCCGAAAGTGTCTACTCTCTGCTAGGAGAGCCCATAGCCACCACGTTCTGCAGCCTTTCCTCCTCACTGCGCTGCAGAGCCCTTTGCCTCCAGCCCCCCACTTCTCGGCTGGCTCCTTTGCAGCACAAATAACACCTGGAAGCTTTTTTGGCGACAAATTTCCGACCTCAAGACACTAGAAGTCACAGACTGCTCTATTCTGGTGGTGCCATTCAGATGGCAGGAGCAGACCTGGCCGTGCTCGCAGCGGGGTGCGAGGACGGTGCTGGGCCTTGGTTTTACAGCGCCAAGCGGAGCAGTGCCTAAGGGTTGGGCTGAGACCAAAGATTTGCAAAGAAAAGGAGGAGCGGAGCCCCGATTGCCTTTTCCCCATGTACCCACCCATGTTGCTCTGCAGCTCTCCGGGGTTCATTGAGAATCGGGGGGATGAAAGGCGGGGGGAGAAGCCTGTGGAGTCAGGGCGATGCGCTTCCCCACGCCGCGCTCACCGCAATGCATGTCTGAGCATCTATCCGGGGACTTTCAGACACCCAGCCCGCATCCCGCTATAAAAATAGTTGCAAGTGTTAATTGCAGGCAGCGACAGTTCAGCAAACTCCTACCGAAACCTCAGCTGAACCTGGGAACGAGCAGATAAAATATGATCCTCGCACAGCTTGTGGGAAACCTTGGATTTTGTTGAAAGGGGCAGATAAGCGGGAGAACAGGGAGCGCGTTGTTTCTGTTCTTTTCATGGCAGGAATAGAGCATATTTGCAAGTGTATCTTTCGCTGGATGGCAAATTTCCCCTCCTCTCAGAACTCCTTTATTGCTAAGAGCTTTGTCACACAGCTTTCCTTGACAGCGTTTATTTTTAAGGAGACGTTCCATCGTTTATCCGACATATCACAGAGATGATGGGACTTTCTGTCCGTGGTGCGAGAGGCACTGCTGAGAAACCGCCCCGTCCAGGGCAAGCACTCATCCCCTCCTCGCTGCAGTCCCTGCTCTTGTTAGCAGCACAGCTCTAATGGGCCTGGAGAAATTAGCTTTTATTATTAGTCAATCGGAGAAAATATTTCGGCAGCTCGTAAGATCACCTCCCGATGTTAATGGCGCATCCCTGCTTTTGCTGCGCCTGGTTGTAGGAAGCTGGGGAATTTTTTTTCCCCCTTTTATGTGAATTTCTGCAGGGCGAGGAGCAGGCAGAGCAGCCCCAGCCCCGGCTCTCTGCCCCACATGCAGAGAAATGTTGTTACAAGCTGGCTTAAAAAATGACGATATTTTGCGTTGCAGATATTAAGACAGGAATAAAACACACCTAAGTTCCTAAAGACTTTTTTATGGTACCTCGGTGTTTCATGGGCAAAATGCTGCAGGTGGAGCTGAGGAGCAGAAGGGGGTTCCTCCATCCCTGGTGCAGCTTCCCAGAAGAAAACACTGCCCCAGAGGTGGCTGCGTCCCTCGGGGCGAAGGTGAGCAGAGCCAGGCTCAAACCCGACGGGGACGTTCATCCTCCTCCTCTGACCACAAAGTGGGCAAAACGCCGCGGATATCGGGGCAGACGGTAACCCGTGGCGCCCATCAGCCTCCCCTTCAGAGGGGATTTTGCAGACGTCTGTGCCTGCGTCTCGCCGAGCACATAATTGCCGTTTCAAATAATTACGCCTTGAATTAAAATAGCTCCCAAGCAGCCTGCAAAGCATTCCATCTTCAGTGCCTCGATACCGCAGCAGGGATAAGCCGTGCGGGTCGGAGCCGGCGCGGGGCCGGGAAGCGACTGTCCCGTCTGCGGTAGGGCAGGGAAGCTGCGCCCGCGTCTCCCAGCTGTGAGCTCACGGTGCCATTGCTATCGCAGGTATAAACCAAGGGGGCTGTGGCCAGTTTGAGGGATTTCTGAGTTCTTCATCATGTCTTGGTTCTGGCCACCCCGTCCACGCTCAGCACGTGCCCGGTGCAGTGGCCGTAACCCTCCCTCCCTCCTTCCCGTGCTGTTGCTCGGCCCCTGCTCGCCGCCCGAGGCCGTATCAGCCTCCTGTCCCCTTTGCGTAGTGCATGGAAGAGCATCAGCAGGTGCCTAATTTGCTGCTTTGAATGTGCATCAAAAAAATGGCATCGTTTGTCATGGCTGATAAAATTCGCTTTCCGTTCTGTGATTTATTTTTTTTTATTTGCTGATGTTTGAGGAGAAAACGACGTAAACAACGAGTGATGTCCTGTACTGATGGCAAACAGCTTCCAGGCAGTAAAGCCGCCGTGCTGCTTTGGTCCTATTAAAAAAAAAAGACATTAGCATGCTCAAATTCATTACAAGTTTAGTAAAAACCCTCAGGATGAGGGGAAGCTTTGCCATTTAACTTGCTGAATTGCTCCAAAAGAGAGGTTAACTAACCTATGTGTGATTTACAGTCGCTGAAGGTATCTTGTCAAAACGAGCCCAAATTTTATGTGGCTCTCTCCTCTTGAGAGGAACACGATATTAATTTTTCACAGGCTGTTAATTTAATAAAGCAACTTTTTCTTTTGGAAAGTGCAGACAAGGTAATTTTCGCTGGCCTCCAGGCTGGCAGCGTTGCCGCTGATAGTGGCCACAGCTGGAGGCTGTGATGTATCACCCCGGGGACACCCCGAGCAGGCATGGGGGCTGTCAGATGTGTCTCAGTGGCCCTGGGCTAGCCAAGCGCGGGGAGACCTCCGTGCCCGGGATGGCTCAGGGGCTCTATGTGTCCTCATATTTTGGCTCCTTTCCCCACTTCTGTCCCCACTCTGTGCCTCCGGCCACGTCCTTCCCTCCCTCCTGCGCCTGGCACTGGCTCTGGTGGTTGCACCAATTTACCTGGTTCCAGCGGCTGCTTCTCCTTCGCGGCTGCCAGTCCTTGGTCCGGCGGCAGTGCCGTAGGTGGGGGACACATCCTGCGACTGGCGGGGACCAACCCCTGCCCGGGGCTGGCAGGGAGCTGGGCTGGCACCCCCTGCTCCCGCACGCAGCAAGCTTCCCCTCCGCTTCTGCGTGCTTTCGAGCTTTGAAGGGTAGCAAACAGTTATTCCCTACTGCTCCGGCTTAACGCGTGTCTTCATTTGGTATAATGACATGACCGTTCTGATTTATTTATTTTTTTAAATTGCAACGGCAGCAAGAGAGGGGTGATGGGCTCCTTGTCAACCTCCCCCATTCCCATCGGAGCCGTAGGTGTGTGAGGTGGCGTTGCACATCGTTTTGCTAATCACCTCATACCACCGAAACGCCTTTCAGCAACTACAAGAGCTGGGTGCCAGGTGACTCTGACAGCACCACTGCTGCCAGGAGCGTCAGCATCCTCCTGGGGACTGTGACCCCTCAACGCAATTACTGTCACTTGTGAGGTCAAACACTGTCAGTGTGGGCGTCCCGGCTGGGACGGTGTGAGGCAGCTGCCTGAGCAGCAGCAGGAAGGTCTGGGCATTTAATAGTCTCTTTGGTAGTAAGGATCTGATAAATAAGTGAGAATAAGCACCCTTTAAGCCCTGTGGCATGTAACTGCTGTGGCAGGTTGCAGAATCATAGAGTAGTTAGGGTTGGAAGGGACCTTGAAGATCATCTCGTTCCAACCCCCTACCCTGGGCAGGGACACCTCCCCCCAGCCCAGGTTGCTCCAAGCCCCGTCCAACCTGGCCTGGAACACCTCCAGGGATGGGGCAGCCACAGCTTCTCGGGGCAACCTGCGCCAGGGGCTCACCACCCTCAGAGTAAACAATTTCTTCCTAATATCTCATCCAAATCTCCCCTCTTCCAGTTTAAAACCGTTCCCCCTCTTCCTATGGCTCCACCCCCTGATCAAGAGTTTCTCCCCAGCTCTCCTGGAGCCCCTGTAGGGACTGGAAGGGGCTCTAAGGTCTCCCCGGAGCCTTCTGTTCTCCAGGCTGGACACCCCCAACTCTCTCAGCCTGTCTTCATAGGAGAGGTGCTCCAGCCCTCTGAGCATCTTCATGGCCTCCTCTGGACTCGCTTCAACAGGTCCATGTCCTTCTTATTTTGGGGGCCCAGAGCTGGTTGATGGGGGCACAGTCCCAGCACCCACCAAGCCCTGAGGATGTGCCAACCCCTCCTCTGGATCCGAGCCCTTCTCCTGCCGATGCAGACTGTCCATGCGCTGGGCCGTCCCAGGGCCTGCCCCGTCGATGGAAAAGCCATCTAATGGGGAGTGTCTCCTGGTTAGGGATGATGATTTGGAGTGAATTCATTATTGTAGTATAAAGTGGCTTTCCAGCTTGCAGAGCATCCCTTTACCACCAGGAAAGCACCTGAGAGTGTCTCTGCACCCTGGCAGTAGGCTACAAGCATCCTCTGTTTGGGGGTGCCCAGCTCCACGCATCCCCGGGGGTTTCCTGGCCTGAGACACAACTGATTTTCCTCGACTACTTTTCACAGACCTGGGAAGCAGCAAAAAACACGGCAGAGTGTCGTCAGTGAGGTCAGTTGCTGAAGGTGAGTATTTTAAAAGCACTATTTATGCACAAGCACATGCAAATAGCTCAAAAACCATTTGAGGAGGTGGTGTGTGCATAGCTGGCTCCCAAGCAGGGGAAAAAAGGGCTAAAACCCACCAAAGAAAGTACTCCTGGGGGTCTTTTACTTGTTTAAAGCTTTGCAAGGGCCGCGGGAACAGCTCCAGTCTCTCCCTCTGCTCCTCTGCAGAAAATGACCCACGTCTCTCGGGACAAGCCCCACAATTATCCCCAACCTAACCCCCTGCCCTTTCAGTGCCCCCGTTTCCAGAAAATACTGCGGTAATTTTATTTGACCTCAGCTCCCCACATGGCTGGGCTGAGTTGGTTTGATTCGGGTCAATGTTTTCCTCGTGCCCGGCAGGATTTGCGGCAGCCCGCCTATGCCTGCCTGGCATCCCCCAGACCTGCCCGGCTCCGGCTCTGGGGGGGGCTCCACGAAAGCCCTCCCGTAGGTCTGCAGGTGTCCCCTGGGAAGCAAAGTCCCACAGTGGGGTGGTGGTGGCACTTTTAGGTCCCAGGCCACGGGATCTGCTGAGTCAGGCTCTGCGATGCTGCCATCGCCCTGCATCCGCGGGAAGAGACACGTGAAACCGCGCATCCCAGCAGCCGAGGTCGGATAAAAGGCACATTTTGCTCCAGGGAAAAAGGTTTCTGTTTAGCGACCGTGATCATTTCCCCAGGCCCGTCTCACTGCTCATCCCCAAATTTCCCACCTCCTGCCCGTCCCGCTCATGCAGACCGGCTGCTCCATCCCTTCACCCGCCCGAGCAGGGATTCATCTTTTATTCTTCCCCACACATCAAGTCCCTGCCAGCCTGCCAAGGCTGTCCCTGGTTTCTGCACAGCTTCGGCTTTGTTCAGGGTCCGGCTGTTTGAAGGATGCTGCGCGAGCACTTCTTGAACCGACACCGCGTTCGGGGACATTGTCCGGGCAAAACTCAGGCTCCAAAAATCCCCACTATGAAAGAAATGTCTGGAGAGTGGACCTGTGTGAGACCAGCGCTTGATTTGGTGCCTGTGCAAACTAAAGCAGTATTTTATTGTGGTTTCTTTGTTCCAAATCATAATTTTTTTCAGGAGCAGGCTTTGCAGTTGTGGAAGCAGGGAAGTGAAACCGGGGCTTTGGTTGCTGGCAGCTCTGTTCATCCGCTCCCGTTTCCAAAGCCCCAGGCATGCAGCGAGCCCCTGGGAAGGCTGAGCAGGGTCTGTCCCTCCGGCAGCTGCCCACGGATGCGCTGGCATGAGGCAGGAGGTCCCGGTCACCTCCTCTCCCTGTTACCCCCCAGCCCCGGGGTGCAGGGGCAGGAGAGGACCCGTGGGGGAACTGGAGCCTCCCCTGCTTGGGGTGCCCAGGCTGCTCCTTGCAGCAAGAAAACTTCGGTTATTTGTCTCTTCCAAGGAAAAAAAATGATTTATTAGGCTTTGCTAAGGAGTGCTCTGGTTAGATTATAGCTATTGATTCCTATAAATACACGCGTAGGACAGAGCAACTAATCACATCTGTGCTCAGCCGGCACGGGGCTGTCATGCAGAGACTGGTAATTTCAGCACAGCTATTGATTCCGCGGCCGGCCTCATTTCATCCCCCGGCACCGCGCGCGGGGCAGTGGTGTCTCCGGGCTGGCGTGGGTCAGCCGGGATTTCCCACCGCTCCGCCTGGCTTCTGAAAGCCCCCGTGGGCTCATGTTTCCTCCTGTACCAGGTGAAATGCCGTCGTGGCTGGAAGCGGGTGGGATTTGCTGTCGTAGCAGGGAATCAGAGGACTCAGTTTAGCAGCAAATGACCCCCGCTGCGGTGCGTGCCATGGGGAGGGGAGCGGGCACGCGGCGGGACTCGGCAGCGCCGGCTGGCCAGGCTCTGCCGCTTCACCCATCTCTGGTGAGAAGTAAAGTATTTGCATTTGGGTTTAATAACTGATCATCGCATCCTTGGGCGAGAGGTGACGGGAGCTCTTGCTTGGCTGCCTCTCCATCAAAGGGAGCTTTGGAGATGTGAGGCGGTTGCTCCCGCGGAGGCACAGGGAGATCGGCTGCAACGGCACTGAAGCTACGCTCCAAATTGAAAACTATCATTAAGACTCCCAGCAGGCAGAAACGTTTCCCTTGAAAGCAGACAGGAAAAAAAAAAGCCCGTTTCCCCCCCCAAACAGCGGTGCCCAAGGTGATGCCTGAGCTTGGCGGAGGCAGGGGTGGACAAACCCGGCCACCGCCGGCATTGGGACAGGCCCCTGTGCTCACCAGCAGCCGAGGCAGAAAACCAGCACCTCCATTCCACCCTGCTGCCGCTCCTCATTTACCCCAGGGAATTGCCTCCTGCTCAAAAAAAAAACCCATGAGGGCTAACAATTTTCTACCCCTTTTAAAAAAAATATTATTATTTTCTCCCTTTTTCTGAGCAACGAAGAGCTGGGGAGAGCACAGCGAAGGGGGGAGCTCAGTACCCCGCCACCCTCCGGCAAACACCAGCAATGACAAATTTTACGGAAAGGAGGAATTTTTGTCCCCTGAAGCTGCTGGTGGGAAACGCCAGGGACAGGCAGCTGCCAGAGCTGCCCGGGGCTTTCTTCATCGACAGCACATCCAAACAAGAGGATACCCCAAAAAACCACAGCTTTCCTCCTGCCGAACTTCCACCCTCCCAAATATTGGATGGGCTGCCCTCGGTTCAGCACTCGGATGCTTTTTTGGCACGTCCCGTGTGTTAGACGGAGATACGGGGAGCGTCGGGCCGTACTTTTCAGGAGCGATGGGACGAGGGTGCAGCTGGGAGCGGCCCCCNCTTTTGCCCCGACCCCTTCTCGGGATAACTCCCCGAAGCACCGACAGGACGCCAGTGTCTTTCAAACCCCTTTTAGCAGCTCTGTGGTTAGTTCTGGTACACCGAGAGGCACCGTCTTTATTCCAGTGGTTGCTGCAGCAGCAGCTTGGGGTATAAAGCCAGCGGCTTTCCAAGGGTGCTATTACTCACCGCTCTTGCAGAGACCCTTATAATTCATCTATTGTGCGGGCAGGATTTCTCGGGAGTGAGTTCCATTAAGCTGCGTGTGAGGGTTAATTAATTTTTAATGTTAACAACCTTTTCTTTGTATCACACGGCGGTTCATCAAGTTCTGGAGGGGAGAGAAAGCCCACCTTCCCGCGGCAGCGGCTCGGCTCTTTGCTGAGAACGTCTTTCAGCAATTATATATGTGAACATAATTTTCTCTGCTTTACAGCTCTACCCTGTAATCTAGGGAAAGTGACATTTTCCACTGCACAATATGGGTTAGGCTTTCGTTCTGATGATGTTGCCTTTGCCAATAGATTTTTTCCCAGTGGCATATGGCACGCAATGTTACATCTGCTCCCATTTCCAAGAGATCCTCTACCCTTTGTTGAATTTTTACAAATGCTATCAGTCTAAATAATCCAGAAGGCTGCTATGGCAACAAAACGAGAACTCAGTTTCTCTCTCTCCCTTTTTTTTTTTCTCTTTTTTTAACCCTGGAGTACAAGGGAGAAGGACGCTAGCCGTGTCTTCCAGCAGCCAGCAACGATGGTGTTGATGCCTTGGGATGGGGTTTGGGTCCCGATCAAACCCCACAGCTCTCCCACGTTTGTCGGTGTTGTCCTACATGCAGGAAAGAGCACAGCAAAACGCTTAAATGATCTCTTTAAATGGACTGTGTCACTCTGGTTTTGAAGCTGGATGCAACCTTTTTAGCACTGAGCATGCCTGAGGGGGTAAATGAAAAGCTGCTCATCGCTGGCTGAGGGAAAATCCCTTTATCCTGCCCGAGCGTCCCGCACTGTCCCACTGCAGCGGGGCACGGCGAGCAGCTGGGCCAGCGGAGGAGCAGCATTCGCCAATTTGGGGAAAATTTGAATTTCTGCAGGCGTCATAACTTCTCTAAAAGAGTCCATCAGGAATCTGTGATACTGAAACCCCTTCGGACAGCCTTCCCTCTCCTGCTGCCCTGGATGCTCTCATTGCCTCGTTCACCAACCGCACTCTGTTCATAGCATGGCCCTCGCAGCCTCGCTACCTGTTTTGATCATTTTTATCCCCGTTTCTGTGCTGCTTCCATGGGAAGCCGACTAGGTGGCTTTTCCTATCAACAGCAGTGGCCTTCATCTAATCCTCCAGGACTGAAGGCACGCGTGTCATGCAAAAACTTGTTCCAGTAGTTTGAATGCGGAGCTGTTCTGTGTCACATGGAGATAAAACTCGGAGAATGAAATAAAGCCGCAATCCTGGCTTGAATTAGCCAGCAGCTCGTGTAGGAAATAAAAGTCAATGAGGCGCAGAGCAGATAAGGTCTGCAAGGAACTTTTCAAGACTACACCCATTCATTAAAAGCTACTTCCAGGTCATGGCCTCCTAAGATTTCAGATACACATATTCTCTTAATTTCTGCTAGGAAAAGCAGCTGGAACTACAGTTCCTCATTAGCCAGGCCCCCGTTTTTGAGTGGTTGGCATGGGAGGGAGTTTTTAAGGAGACTTAACGCTGTGTCCCAAACGCAGCCTTTGAGAGTTTGCCCTTACCTGTGGGGTGCCAAACCTTTGGAAAACCCCACGATAAAACAAAAACCCAGCGTGCGTCACAGGGCAAGGGCCAGCTCAGGCAGTGAAACAGCTGAAGCAGGGCATAAATAAATCAGATACAAATACTCTTTAATAAAGTGACTAAAATGATCCCTCAAGACCTGCATTAATCTGCGCTCTGTCCTGCCAGCTCACCTCCACTGCGCACGCACCCAGGGAAACAGCGGGAGGAGAAAGTACAAGGTTCCTGGGTTAAATATTTACCACCGATGCCGTTAATGACTTTTTTTAAATCCATATTTGCATTTCTCATGAACACAGATGATGAGTTAGGGGTAAGTCTTGCCTTTGCTGGGGGCTGTTTGCAGCAGCGGCACCGCGCACCTGAACCAGCCCTGTTTCATCCCTCGCTCCTTTTTTTTTTGTTAGCGAAACCCCGGCTGCAATCCCTTAGCTAAAGCCGGTGGCCCGGTCCTGACCCTGCACCCCTGCACACGGCCGCCCCCTCCTCCCCAGGTGGAGCTGTGAGTGGGGATGAAGGCTCTCCAAGAAAAACGACACAAATCCTGTGGCCGTTCCAGGCAGGACAAGTCCCCGAGGCCATTTCTGCCCCCAACCCATGGCCACGATGAAGGCTGCAGCGTCTTGTACAAGAGTGTCCTGCACCTCCAAACCTGCACAGCCGAAATTCAACCACTGAAGCAACATATGTAATGAGCGAGTGGTTTGCTCACAAAGAGGAGTTGTGCTGAGTCCAAGAGAAGATGCAAATCGTTTGGATAATTAGTAGCAGATAAACACATGCGTGCACAAAACGTGACTAGGAAGGCCACCGCGCTGCGAGCCGTTGCTCTCACCTGGACTTTGTTTCCTCAGAGGGAGAGACCAGGATGGGCAGCGCAGGCACAGCCACTGCCGGGGGTGTCCCCGAGGGGTTCCCACCCGCAGCACAGCCAGGGGCTTCCATGGTCTCATCCCCACGCGCACTCCAGCCGGGAAATCCTGGGCAGAGGGGTGCTTGGGATGGGTACTCGGGTACTGCTGATTATGGCTTGAAATGAAATTTGTTAGCAAACCGTTTCTAATTACCATCATGTTCAGGCACCAGCTGTCCTGCGCGCACGATGCCAGGCTGTGCCGGTGGCCGGCCGGCAGCCAGGGATGGCAGCAGCGCTTCCCCGGCACGGCCCCTCTCCCTGCAGCTCCATCCTGGCCCTGACCCGTGGGAAGAGGACGGGTTTGCCGGGGCTCTGTGATCTCCTGCTGCCGGGCACTAAATATTTCTGATTCTCTTTGAAACACACACGTTTGCTCAGGAGAGCCCTCAGCCATAAGAAACCTGTCAGACCTTTCTGGTACAAAGGTACTATGTTAATAAAAATTGGCTATAAAATCAGACACAAGGCATTGCAGTTTTATTAAGATC
This sequence comes from Ibidorhyncha struthersii, assembly GCA_013398815.1. Lineage (NCBI taxonomy): Eukaryota > Metazoa > Chordata > Aves > Charadriiformes > Charadriidae > Ibidorhyncha > Ibidorhyncha struthersii. Next base: position 163,678 of record VZSZ01004780.1, on the reverse strand, counting down.
TAAATTGTGCAGTCTGTTTTATTACTGTCCTTTATAAATTATCCGCCCAAACCTCTTTGTTAGGTCTATAACTAAAAGACAGCCCATATCCAAATTTATTGTGTTTCGAAGACAATGAATTACCTGCTCTACTGAAAAGAACGGCTCAAAGTTAAAATCTTGGCTGAACTGAGCACCTTCTAAGGGAACAATGACACTGCTCAGCAGCTGGTCTGGGGGATGTGGTGCAAAATGGGCTCTGGGGGTGTCCGGCACAGCGCAGCACCCGCACGGCTCTAAACGCTGCTCATCTGCCAAGAGAAAAATGCATCGGCTTAGAGAGAGGACCGTGGAGACAGTGCTCTTGGGGTGACATCAGGTGGACCGCGAGGTTTGCCCAGAGGCCACCGCCATGCTGGTGACATGGGGTTGATGGAGCTACTGGGGCCCATGTCTCTGCAGCGGCTCCTGCTGTGGCCTGGGAGGTGTACGGGTGACACGGGGTGCATCCCGCTCGCCGGGGGACCTTTGGGGTCCGTCATCACCCGCAGCAAAGCCAGGCCACCCACTGGGCACCTGAGGCTGTCCCGTCCTGATGGAAACGGGATTTTGTGCATGGGCAGACCACGATTTCCCGCCTCGTGTAAGACACTCGGTATAGACTGCATACGTACAATTTATTATTTATTTACAGCCCCAGGGCATTCTAGATAGCAAGGGAAACAAGTCTTTGGCCACAATTTATTTATTACAGCCCCAGGGCATCCTAGATAGTGAGGGAAATGAGTCTTTGGCCACCTGTGGGAGGAAAGCTGCTGGCAGTGGGGCAAGAGCCAGGGGTTCAGGCCGGCACCTGCCCTCACGCCGGCTGTGGGGCACGTCTTGTGACAGCGCCTGGAGAAATGGGACTGCCTCCTGGTGTGCCAGAGGCATGCGAAGTCAGCGAGGATGCTTTGGAAACACCATCAGAAGAGTGGTAATAATTTCTAGTGTATTCTGTATGTGTGTACACACACGCACATATAGATATCATAGAATCACAGAATGGTTTGGGTTGGAAGGGACCTTTAAATGTCATCTAGTCCAACCTCCCTGCCATGAACAGGGACACGTTCAACCAGATCAGGTTGCTCAGAGCCCCATCAAACCTGACCTGGAACGTTTCCTGTGATGGGGCATCTCCCACCTCTCTGGGCAACCTGGGCCAGTGTCTTACCGCCCGCAGCATAAAAAATTGCTTCCTTATATCTAGTCTAAATCTCCCCTCTTTTAGTTTAAAACTGTCACCCCTTGTCCTGTTGCAACAGGCCCTGCTAAAAGGTCTGTCCCCATAGTGTATACGCGTATACATCTGTAGGCTGCTGTGAGTAAACCTGGAAAAGCAAATCTGGGCATGGTAAAAGAGAACAGAAAACCCCAGCACACAGACCAGCCCCCTTCAGGGCACTGAAGAGAGACAGATATTTTCGGGTACAACAGCAAAGACCGTGCAGGTGCCCGCCGCAGCGCTTCGCCACCGCATGGCATAACCCCCGGTGCCTCCTGCCCCACAGTGCCGGGCACAGCGAGGAGCGGTGGGGTCCGGGGAGCGCCGGGCACAGGGCAGGACGGACGCAAACGCGGGACACTGGGCCAAGCCATCATCGCAAGCGCCAAAGAAGTCACCACGAAAATCTCACACATGCAAACTGTTGCGTTGCGCATTTCTGAATGTGTTGGCGAATGAATTATTCAGCGCAAAATCATCAGTGTGAGAGCTCATGTTTATTAGTCTCATATAAATAATAATTGCATAAGTTAGGGGGAAATGGTTAATATTAACAGCGTTGTGGCTGTGGCCAGCATTTGCATATGGCATGCGAGCGGGGTTGGCATATCATGGAAAATCAGAGTCTGCATTAATGCTGAAAGCAGCACCTTCACCTCATAGGGCTCAGCTCTGCCGGTCTCCATCACAGTACGCAGCATTTACCTGTTCAAGTGGGCCCTGCAGCTTCCCGGAGGACTTGGGGGGGTTTGATGGGATTATTCAGGTAACGGGCTGTGAGTGTGGGCTGCAGCGTGTCCTTAGCCCGCTGCCGTGTGCTGCCATGCCTCCGGGAGATGCTCCTGGCCACTTCTGTCCAAGGGATGAATGACATGGCTTAAAAACAAACCACCGCCTCCAGACAATATTTAAGACCGTTCTAAACATGCAGAGAAGACCTCAAGTTTGGCGGCGCTTGCCTGATAGCATGTCACCCTGACAGCGGACCTTAGCAGGCTCCGCAGTTTTTAAATGTTGATTTCTTCTTCTGTTTGGGAAAGAGAAATGCCTGTGTCATGACAGATCCTGGTGTTGCACGGTTTGTTGGTGCTATAAACATTTTACAACCTCTTGTAGTGCTGCTGGAGGAGATTTTACATATCCCAACCCCTTCCCACGCGACAACCTGCCCGGGCAGCAAACAGACTACACAGCCAGAGCCGCCGTTGTCGCAGCCGGCCAAATGCCACCATAAATGAGGAGCAGCACTAAAACCTGCTGAGGCTTTAGCAGATGTTACTGCAACACCTTCTCTTCCCAGGCCAAACCTCTCCGCGGGGGAGCAGCTACATGGGGCTGAGGAGGAGGAAGAAGGAGCTCCTCCTGCATCCCACCCAGCCTGCCTCAAAACAGCTTTCAGCTGGTGGCTTGAGAATAAAAGAGTCACCTTGGAAATTTCAATGTGAGCTGGGTTTATCTTTAAAAACACACGTCTTTTAGTAGATCGGCACTTGCTTCTCAGTGAAGTTCTCAACCACGGCACTGGCCGGGCACTGTATTTTATACCTGCTTTCAGCCAGCTGCAGTCTGGGGAAAATCTGCCACCGAGCTGCCGCAGACGAAGAGTTTGCTACTGAAACCTCATTATCTGGGGCTTTATTAACGTCCCGCATCATCCACACAGCCTCCCATCCTGCACGCACCAAATGCAAACAAAAGCACGAGCAGGAGGGTGTGAGACCTCGGGGTATTTCGCAGTGGGTCGTTGAACGGAAAACAGGTGCTCTTTGGGCAGCAGAAGATGGGTTTCAAGCTCAAGATACCTATGAGTGTATGTATATATATAAAAGAGAGACTTTTCCTCCCTCAGATGACTACCAGGTTCTCCTCTACTGATTCATCCCCCTCAGCCGCAGAGTACAGAACCGCTCCGACTGCCGGCTGCTGCCACAGACAGATGTGATCTGCCCAGAAGGGACGGCAATTAATCATTTTTGTGATCAAAAAGCAGTTTTTCTTGAAGGTTGCAGTGCAATCTAATCACAGGCCTTTTCCCCTCCAACAAGGTGCATCTGATGGATATAGATGTGGTGGCAGAGCTCCTGGTTGGCCCGAGGTTTTGCAATCATCTCCCCACAGGGGTATTTTTTGGTGGGATTTGGGGTGACCTCGCACCCAGTGTGAGCTGTGAAGGACGGGGTGGGGGGGTCTTCCCTCCCCAGTGACACCCAGAGGGGTGTCAGAGTGGTTTTGGGAGGAAACGTGGCTCTCCCAAAGGCCTCCTAAGCGTTGTTTTCATCGATGCCAGTCACAAAGCTCCACTGCGTGCAAAGAAAAAAGGCGTCAATGATCAAATCCAAAAATCCCACAAACTGGAGAGACGTGAGGTGGAGCCCTGTCTGATTGCCTCCATCCAAATTCTGCCTCCCTCTGCCAAATTTTCACTCATTGCGAGATCCAAAAATATAACTGTCCTACTGTGAACTTTTGCATAAAATGTTCGAAAAACTGCTTGTCATGTGCAAAAGCCAGGCTGATAACACCAGTTCCCTACAAGGACAAAATCAATTGAGTTCTCACAGCCCGGTGCAAACACTGAGTCATCCACCAGCCTCTGGAGCTGCTCGGGATCCCAGTTAAAAAACTGCTTTTTCCCACAGCAGCAGCGAGGGGGGAAATTCCCGAGTAGCACCTCCAGCACTCATGTAAACAGGGATTTGAGATGCCACAGCATCTCAGTGACGTGGGGCATCCTCCTTGCCAGTAACCCACGTGGGAGCTGGAGCTGGAGCATGAGAAAGGTCTGTGCCAAGCAGGTGGGAACCCTCTTCGCATTAAGCACCAGTCGCATCTCGCACTGCAACGCCCAAATCATCATGTTGCAATGAAGTGATGTCCCCCCATCCCGCCCCTGCCCACATCTCTGCGCTGCTCCTCCTCTCCTGGAGAAGTTTTTCCTTGCAGGGTCCTGTTGCATCTACTGGCGTGCAGAGCTCATCTTCAACCCTCCCGTACAGAGCGAAAGCCGGATTTGCCACAACCTGGTTGCCGGGTGCCGCCTTTGGGGCTCCGGCTGATGCATGGGTTAACAGCAGTCTCTTATCTTGATGGACTCCCCATTTTTAAGGATTAATATCTGAAAACAAAAGGAAAGAAGAGCCACTGTGAGCTCGGGGATGGATGCCAGTGTGAAGGGAGTTTATTCTCTGCCTGCAACACGGAAGCACGGAGGGGAAAACAGCGACTGCTGCCTTGGCTCAGCTACGCACCAGCTGCGTGCGGGAACCAGGACCACAAACGGGGCTCTACAGCTGCGGAGACAGCCGGTTAGATGCTCTTTGCAAGAGAACGTGATAAAAATAAAGCATTTAAAATTGAGAAGTAATCATACATAGGGTGTGCCTATCTGGCATCTGAGTGCAAGAGCAAGCCTCCTGATTGAGTTGGTGCTGTCGGGGAGGGGGGGGGCTGGGTCCGTCCCAGCACTGGGGCTGACCCCCAGCATCTCACCGACACTTTGCATTGTACGAAAACGGCCCCCAGCGTCACGTTTGGAGGATGCGTCGGGTCTCCATCCTCAGAGCATGCCCACATCGCCCCAAGTTATAATTTACAGTTTATAACTTCGCTTTGCTTGAGTTGTGGTTGAATATCCAGTGCTTCATGTGCAGTTTGCTTCTTAACGTCGCTTCTGAAATGCCAGAGACGCTTTCTGTTCTGCACTCCCTGAAAAGGCAGGATTTCTGCCTGACTCTGATCTTTAAAACTCCCTCCTGATAAAAATAGATAGAAAGGGAAACAAAACCCCACTAGCACCTCCTGCCCCGCGGGCTCCCGGCTGCGGCCTTCAGGAGCAGCAGGCAGAGGTGGATCACAACTGTTGCTTGTGAAGAGGCAATTTCTATAGTATTAGACAATTATCAGTGCTTTTGAGATAAATAAACAACAAATCCAGATCCTTAATTGTGCAAAGTTTGCTCAGAACGACTCCTTCGATGTTTGGCTGCTGCTTCCCGACGTGCCCTGTGGTCCCCACCCGAGCAGGGGGTGTCCCTCGCAGGAGCCCAGCCTGCCCTCCCCTGCCCCTGCCCACGGCAGTCTGGCTCCAGCCGCCTTCCCTGTCTGAGCCACCACACCGCCTTCTGCTCTTGGATCACGTCGCCTTCAACTCCTATTTCTCCCTTTGATTTTCCCGGAATGAGCTATAAATGGGCTCAGTGTCTCCTTGGTTTTGGTCTGGAAGGCAGTTGCCATGCGATAACTCAACTGATCACATTTCTTTTGCTCATTTCAGCTTCTTTTTTTTTCTTACATTTTATTTTTCCCCCCTTCATTTTTGCATCTGTTTTCCAGCGCTGCGGTCGTGCAGGTATCATCACAGATAACACCCTCGGGGCTGAGCCTGCCTGCCTCTGTGTCGAGCTGGGGACACTGGGCCAGGGGGACAGCCCCGTCCGCCGGCTTTGCTCTGCTAAAATCAGTGGCAACTTCCAATACAAAAGCACTGGGAAAGGAGCTAGTGAGCATCCAGCCTCCCCCAGCACTGCCACAGTCAGAAACCGCCCTTCACCTAACTACCCCAAGAGCTCCAGCCTATAAATCCGACCACCACCTTCCCCGCCGCGTACAGGGCTGGAAAGTGTGGGGTCGTTCCCAGGCGTAGCTGTGCCTGTATGAGCAGAAGCCATAAGTACCGTCCCAGAGATGCATCACAGGCTCAGGAGACACGACTGAAAAATGGAAACAGATTAGGAAAATAGCGATAACTATAAATAAAAATATTTTTTTTCCTGAACCAAGTTGTACTGCTGTCAATGTGACTCGGAGGTTTTTCATTTATTGTCTCTGATTTTCCCATTTCTTAAAAAGCAGAAAGGTCAGGGAAGTGATTTCTGTCACAGCAATTCCGAGGAGGAAATTTGTTGAAGGATTTTTTCAAAGAGGAAAATACAAAAGCCTTGCTTTTCTTAAAAAAAAAAAATAAAAATGTCCAGCAATAAAAAAATCACCATAAAGCAGGCAACTTTCTAAAAAGATTATTTTAACAACATTTGACAACAGTAACGGTGAGTTATTCTGAAAATGTCTGTCTCTGTTTTCTCAGAGGTATGAGGAGGGGAGAACGGGGCAGAGGGAAGATGTTTGTTTGGCTTGGGTATTTTGGGAAATAGGGAAACTTGCATCCTCAGACAGCGAGGATGAAAGGCAATATATTTCTAGGTAAAAATGCTAATAAGAACAAAGAGATTTATCAACACTATGTTCTCTGTGTCCTGAGGACCTTCCCGTATTTCAGCCAAATTTCTGAGCCTATGCAGAACCCAGTGATGGAAGAGAGGAGCAGTAATGCCTCCCTGGATTTCTGTTGTTAAGGTGGGAAAACAACGGCAATAGCTTCTGGGCAGTCCACGCGGGAGGAAGCTGTGCCGGCTTTTGTGCCGGGTAATTTCTGACCTGAAAAATGTGAGCCACGGCCACCTTAAAAGAAAATTTCTGACTTGTCTAATTGCTTAGCGATGTTGAAAGGCTGTCTAAACAGTCATAGAACCGTAGAACGGTTTGGGTTGGAAGGGACCTTGAAGATCATCTCGTCCCCCCCCCCCCTGCCCTGGGCAGGGACACCTCCCCCCAGCCCAGGTTGCTCCAAGCCCCGTCCAACCTGGCCTTGAACACCTCCAGGGATGGGGCAGCCACAGCTTCTCGGGGCAACCTGCGCCAGTGCCTCTCCACCCTCAGAGTGAAGGATTTCTTCCTAATATTTAATCTAAATCTCCCCTCTTCCAGTTTGAAGCCATTCCCCCTCATCCTATCACTCCATGCCCTTGTAAAAAGTCCTTCCCCAGCTCTCCTGTAGCCCCTTTAGGGACTGGAAGGCTGCAATAAGGTCTCCCTGGAGCCTTCTCTTCTCCAGGCTGAACAACCCCATCTCTCTCAGCCTGTATGGGGTCATAGGGGAAAGATGGGGCTTTCCCCAGTCAATGTGGAAAGACAAGGCTCTGCCCTGTCCCTGGGAATAAGGGCTAGCCGGTGTCGGATGGGGGTCTCTCGACCAGCAGCTTCACCATCGGGGACAGATGCTCACACCATGACCAAGCTGGCGATCCCTCCCTGCAGACACCTCGTCTTTAGGAGCTGGCTGACTTGAGGGCATTTTAAAAGTGCTGTTTGTTTAAATTTTGCTCTTTAATCTAACGCCCCTGCTGCAGGGCTGTCGGGGCTGTAGCGGTGAAAATGCAATCCTGGCTTAAAAATAACATCCCCGTGGGAGCCTTCGTTTTAGGTCAATTTTTCACACAAACTTATGGAAAAGGTCTCGTTTAATCCATTTCTAGGAGGAAGCGGGGTTGGATCTCTGCAAACAGTGATGTGGTGCAATTAATAATATCTTGTAACTTGCTGTGCCTGCATGCATAGGCTTCTCGGCAGAGTAAAGATCTGCTTGTAGATGAGATGGAGAGTTTATAAAGCAGCATAATTAATAACACGCTACATTATCGCCTACCCATTCTTCCTGCCAACCAGCAACAGGCCCCAATAAATGACAATTACAAGAGAAAATGGCACAGAAATATGGCTCCAGTGCTGCTCCAGAAAGCCCTACCGTCTTTTTAAAAGTTGTTTGGCCATTAGGTGTGACAGGGAAGGGCACCGCTCCCAACAGAGCAGCGCTGCTTGTCCTCTGAGCCTGCCTTCCCGCAATGCACGGCTGCCTGCTCCATCCCGCTGGGAAAGCAGGACCAGGGCTGATGGATGTCTGCTGTGCTTCATGTGTCGGAAAGTGACAATATAGATGGATTATCCCTAATTTTGAGTCCAGTTTAGCAGATCATTTCAGTCAATTCCCCTCCAGTTTCTAGCAGGCAACCAAAATGGTTTTGCCTTGGGTTTCCATAAGTAGTGCTTTAATTTTGGGTTACTTTTAATCAATAGAAAGAAGGCCATTTCAAGGTAATTAAGCCCCTGATTAAGCACCTGAGCACCTGAGCACCTCTGCAGTCCTTCCCAGGATGTGCAGAGGGGCTGATCACAAAGCCCACGCGTGCAGTGGGTAGAGTTTGGGGGGAAAACCCACAACACAAAACAACAACAGCCCCCCAGGAAGGAAAACAAACACCTTCAACGTTTATTTTCCATCTGTATTAATTATTCAAGAACCGAGAGAGAAGCTGGGAAATATTAACCTGGTTTGGCGAGAGGAAAGATTGCTGGTTGAAGAAGGAGGTGGAAAGGGGCTGCATCCCACCCTGGGGTCCCCGAGCTGCGTCCCCCACAGGAGATGGGCATCTGGACGAGCTGGCGGTAAGCACGGCAAAATCGGCATCTCCCATCTCTTAGGGGAGATTAAATCGATCTTTAAAATAAATGGTGGGGGGTGGATTCTGTTTTGCCACATCAATCACTGCTCTGTCCATGGGGCCACCTTCTCCCGTAGGGTGGGTTCCCCAGGGGACACCTCACGTAGCCCCCAGCGCCTTACCTGGGCTGGATCTGTCCCGCCGGCCGGTGCTTGGGGCTGTCATGGGTTTTTCTTTTTAGAGAGGGCTGCAAAGGACCATTCAGCTAAATAAAGCCAAGGGGACACAGGTGTCTTGGATACTGCTGGTGTGGCAGTGGGGTTTGCACTGGGGGGGGGGAATGCTTTCTCCTAAAGGATGGTGGCTTTCTCTGCTCAATAAGCAGACATGGTCATTTCATACATCTGTTGAGAGTATTGAGGCTTTTAGACATTATAAAACTTGTTTTCAGAGAAAAGAGTCTATGAAGCCCAAAAATGCCCTCTCTCCCTGAGAGCTTTCCCAGCCCCCCAAATTCAATAGGCACGATGACTCGCGCAACGCGAGTGTTAGGCTTAACCTCAGCGTTGGCACTTTCCCCATTGCATATTTACAGTTGCATGGGGCTGGAACTCACAATCTCCTCCTCATTTTCCCCCGCTCCCGCTGGGGCCAGCGAAATCTTTTCCAGGGCTGTAATTTGGAAATAATGTTTGTCAAGAGACTAAAGAACAGCGGGATCAAATTGGTGCCGTTCTCCCGGCAGGCTGCGAGAGAGAGCGGAGCGAGCAGCGGCCGGCGGGGGCTGTTTGAAAGGATGGATGAGGGGCGAGGTGTGCCAGCCACTCCTGCGAGAGCTGAAACTAAAATATTGCAAATTGCAATTATTTTTTTACGGGGTGGTTTGTAATATCTCCACCGCGGAGCACCCTGCAGCTCACCCAGTGGGAGGGAGAGGCTGGAGGCTCCGGCTGCGGCGCTCGCGTGCTCCATCACGCATTTCCCTGACTTAAAATTGTGCCTGGGCGTATTTTCACAACCAGAAGGAGAGCTGAGCCTCCTCTGGCCTGTTGATTTCCAGGCAGCTTAGCCCCAGCTCATCTTAAACAGCCTGATAACTCAACTAGAACATTCCCACAGGAATAAGTGTTTGTGCTGCATTTCGGTTGCAACTGCCAGAACAACAAATCAAAGAGCTTTTCTCCCCAGCAGATCGAGCCCTGACACCAAGGCAGGTGTTTTCCAGCAGTGCTAGTGGAGGAGGACATGGTCCACCGCCAAAAATGTCCAACGCCCAGCGAGGGCCGAGAGCATCACAAGAGCTGCCTCTGTCTGTAGGTGCTGTTGGAGAGTACGTCCGTATCGACAGTTTCTATGGTAGGTGCAATTGCCACCTCTATACAAACCATTCTCTTTACAAAGAAGCATTTTATTTTAGCTGCAGGTATGAGTAAGAGCATCGATGTGATTGCCTGCAACACAGGACATCAGATAAGGAGGAGTGTAATGAGACCTCGGGCGAGGAACAAATTTGACTTTGAAGGATGAGGCTCCAGGGGATGCTGGGTTTTCTGATACAAAACACTTGCCTATGCCTGGAAGTAAAGCCTGAATCCATGCAGCCCTGCCTGCTGGGGCAGAGAGGAGGAAATGAAGGTAACAGCTTGCTCTGATTTCATTAGGGAGGGAAAAAGCAGAGGGGAGCAAGGCTCCGTGCCCCGACCCAGCCGACCCGGGGGGCAATGGGCAGAGGTGTTGGGGGTTCATCTCAAGGAGCAGAAAACAAACATTTTGCTGATATCACAGATCTCAAACACACTCCCAGGGCGCAGGCGAGGCTGTTGAGAGGCCAAAGGTTTTTTCCCCTTACCACCCCATTTTCATGATTCAGATTTTGGTAGAAGCACTGAACTTGGTGCATCCCTCACCCCAGGCACTGCAAAATGCCCGGCCCCGCAGCGTCTCACCACCCTGTGCATCTCGGAGCCACCGGAGGACACAAACTCCACAGTCCGATGCTGATTTTGGTGCGGCGTGGGAGGAGAGGAGCGCCCAGGGAGGAGGGCACTGGGGACGACTGGGGACCAGCCTGCCACCGAAGAGGCAGGGCTACCAGCGTTTCATGGGGGATCAGCTTCCTTGAGGGGAAAAAGAAAGCTCCTGTGATGGCAAACTAGACGAGTCTGCAAAACAAAAGGCTCTGCTGATCACCGCAGGGATAGCGGATTTGTGCTAATAAATTCTGCCTGAGCTGGGATGATTTTCTGCCATTCTCATGGGCTGAAACAAGTTGGATCCCATGTACTAAATGGCATTTCGGCACTTAGCAGCGAATGATGGATTTCGCTCAGCCACCTCCCCTCTCTCCTCGCTAATGAGCTCAAAGCAGCCAGTGAGCAACACTGGATCTTTAATTTGATAAGAAGTGTGCGAGAAGAACAGATATTTGTTCTTGGCAGGCTGCTTCAGCCAGTTCAGCATTTAAAACAATCAGCTTCAGCACAGTTATGAGGTCATGAGAGCGCTCTTCGCAGCCCCTGTGATGTTGCACCAAGCTCATCCAAATCGTAGAATCATAGAATGGTTTAGGTGGGAAGGGACTTTGAAGACCATCTCGTTCCACACCCCCTGCCCTGGGCAGGGACACCTCCCACCAGCCCGTGTTGCTCCAAGCCCCGTCCAACCTGGCCTTGGGTTGCCCCAACCACAGCTTCTCGGGGCAACCTGCGCCAGGGGCTTACCACCTTCAGAGGAAGGAATTTATTCCTAATGTCTGATCTAAATCTACCTTCTTACAGTTTAATTGCCCTGCTTGGGTTTCTGGAGTTTTCTCCTATTATAGTCTCCTCCTGGCATCTCACAGACCAACTCTCTCCCCTTGGTCAGATTTTCTCCAGCCCTGTGTTTGCACCTCTTGGCTTCGGCTGGGACCCGAGCCCGTGATCAGGTCTTCTTACTGACCCCATCTGTTGTCACGGTTTAACCCCAGTCAGAAACTAGGGCCATGCAGCCGCTTGCTCATTCCCCACCTGCCCCCCCGCAGTAGGGTAGGGAAAAGAGGGAGAAAAGGGGGGTCAAAAAACCAAAAAAGCCCACAAACTCATGGCCTGAGATAAAGGCAGTTTAATAGAACAGTGATGGAAGATGAAATAATAATAATAATAGTAGTAATAGTAATAATGGTAAAAGAATATGCAAAATAAAGTGATACAACACAAGTTGTCTCACCACCTGATGATCGGTTGCCCAGCCTGTCCCGAGCAGCGATCACGGATTCCTGCCCCCTCCCTGGCCAACCCCCATTTATATACTGAGCATGACATCTATGGTACGGAATATTCCTTCGGGCAGCTTGGCCTGTCTGTGCTCCCTCTCAGCTTCTACGGGAAGCTGAAAAAAGTCCTTGACTAATGTAAACATCACTTAGCAACAACTAAACCAATGTGTGTTATCAGCATTATTTTCATACTAAATTATATTTTCATACACAACAGCTACTAGAAAGAAAAATAACTCTATCCCAGCTGAAACCAGGACATATATATATATGACTTCTACATACCAATGCCTTGAAGGTGGCCGTGTGCAAGGGCTGGGGGCAGCAGAAGTGGCCTCTTCCCTCACTCAGCTCATTCGTCTTGGAGAGGTGATGCCCCATCACCCCGGGGGAGCAAAGCCACTGTCAGCGGGCACCAGTGGAGCAGGGGAGAGTCCCCCAGTGATCCCCCCCTTTTCTCCACTAGCATTATGTAGGAAAACGCCCACACCGTGTCCCACATGCAGGCAGCAGCGTGGCTGCTTTGGCTCATGGTTCCCTAAGCCCCAGGAGGCTGTTAAGCGGTTATCCTCGTGCTGGCTGGGGCTTTAGCTTCTGTGTGACTCTTTTTCCGCAATGGTCTGCCGCTGTGGGCCGAAAAAACCCTGCAGTCATGTGGGTTTGAAGTGCCTTAAAAGCTGAGTGGGAAATGCTGCGCATGCTTTTGTGCAAACTGTAATGCATGCTTTAGCGTACGTTTTGTGCACGCTCTTGCGGAAGGGGATGCTGGGGAATGCCGGGGAAGGATGAGCTTGGCAGAGGGCTCTGGGAGCTGCTGGAGAGGGTCCCCAGGGGCGCCTGCCGGGGCGAGGGGCGGCCGGGAGGAGTAGGAGCATCGCGCCCTGCTGCTACCCAGGCTTCGGCTGCAGCGACGTCAGTCCCGGGTCCTGGCTAAACAAAGAGCAAAGGGGCTGTTAGCCAAATGCTTGGCTTTGTCCTAACAGCCCTACTAAAAAAATAGGCTGGGAAGACTAAGGGAGATTCCCAGGCTCGGGGTGCAGGATCAGGGGGGTGTCCTGGGCAGCGGAGCCCTCCCACAGCTCTTTCCATCACTTTAAAATGATTTTGGTGGCAAGACAAAGGTGAAGCCGCAGGAGGGAGCACAGAGGGGCTGTCTCCGGTGCCACCAAATTAATACAGGGGGAAACAAAGGTGGTTGAACTCTGAGGGCTGGGACACCCTGTGAGATGTAAATGCCCCGTTTCTGGGCTGAGCATCCGCAGGGCTGGTGGGATGGCACCAGAGCTCATCTCAGAGCAATGAAACCCCAGCGCTAAGCCACGGCATCCTTTAACCTGACAGAAACTCAGCCGGGAAGAGAGGGTCGGGTGTCCATCTCCTTTGACAGGGCTAGAAAAGAGACACAGCTCTGCTCCTCAATGCAGGGAAACAGCAGGTGAAAAGCACTAATCTGTACTTAAATACAGGGGAGGGGGAGAAGGAAACATCCAGGAGGAGATGACACTTAACACACTTGTCACTCAGCAGTTATTGACAAGACTAATTTGTTCCTAAATGCTGCAATAAAATGATTCCCAGAATAGTGTAGCTGTATGATTACAGAGAAAGTAATAATTAAATCTTATTTATTGGTTTTCATATATACGTGCGTGGATGTGTGTGTAATGTTCAATATTGTTGAAGTAGGAAGGTGAAGCACCTAGAGATCTTGAAAACCATCTTCAGGCCCCAGCTTTGCTGCTGTTGTCATCGGGAACAGGATCCGGCTTGAAATAATCCATCCTCCAAAGCTGCTCCTTGCCAGATCTCCAAGTGCTTTACAAACGCTGACACATCTGTCCTTAGAAATTGCCTCACAAAGCAAGGTGGGTATTTTCTATTACCATAGCACGGGCATGGGAGATATTACCCGTTACAAGCCCCTGGTCTAATTTTCTATGACTTGTCAAGTAACGGTGGGACTCGAGTCTCCATAGAAACATCTGTCATTATATAAATGTTTACCTGTAAAAAAATAAATTGGTGATAGGTGCCTTGTGGACCTCATTTCTCCTGCCAAACTGATTAAAATAGTACTGGGGGGAGAAAAAAAAGACAAGAAAAAGCTTTTGCTGTTCTTCTCCGAACAATTTAATCTTACCAGCTGTCATGTAGTGCAAACTGTGCCCCAGGCTGCTTTTCGGTACCTGAGCTCTTCTGCTTCCCTTCTGACCTCTCATTTTTGCTAGCGCCTCCTTAGAGATCCCCCTTGTTTGTGTAGTGCTGCTTTAGAGGGAAACGATGTGCCAGCTGTTAATACCAAATTACTGTTCATTCCAGAAAAAAATACATCTCCTCCCCCACGACGACGGATCCATGGGCTATTGCAGAATTGGGTGGCTGGGACGCACAGGGCTGGGTGGGTCGGAAACCTGAATCTAAGCCTGATCTGGTTTAAGGGTTCCACAGCTTCGTTTCATCTTTGGCCCCCTCGGAGCAGAGGGTAGGCTGGGCTGCTGCCACGGCTCCACATGGGCTGGGGTTGACTTTCTTGCGAGCAGCTGGTGTGGGGCTACGTTTTGGATTCGGGATGAGAGTGGTGTTGATAGTGCACTGATGTTTGCGGTTGTTGCTGGGCAGTCAAGGCCTTTTCTACTCCTCACACTGCCCCACCAGCGAGTGGGCTGGGGGGGGCACAAGGAGTTGGGAGGGGACACAGCCGGGACAGCTGACCCCAACTGACCAAGGGGATCTTCCATACCATGAGATGTCATGCTCAGCAATAAAACTGGGGGAAGAAGAAGGAAGCGGGGGGATGTTCAGAGAGATGGCATTTGTCTTCCCAAGTCACTGTCGTGTGCGATGGAGCCCTGCGTTCCCGGGGATGGCTGATCACCTGCCTGCCCATGGGAAGCGGTGAGTGAATTCCTTGGTTTGCTTTGCTCGCGTGCGTGGCTTTTGCTTTACCTATTCAACCAACTCTATCTCAACCCATGAGTTTTTTTCTCACTTTTACTCTTCCAGTTGTCTCCCCCATCCCAGCTGGGGACAGTGAGCGAGCAGCTGCATGGTCCTAGTTGCCGGCTGTGGTCAAACCATGACAGCTGCCAAACACCAAAGCCAGATAAGCAACTGTGCTATAGGAGGCAGTGATGCCATCAAAGGCTTCGGAGATCCTTTTCCATCGTTACAGCTCAGGGTTCGTTTGAGCATTACGCCTCATAAACTACTTTAATTCAACAATATTTTCATTTTATCCTATTGTCTTCTGTCTCCCAAGTAATTCCTATTATTAACCAGCCTCAGAGCCCTGGCCTTGGCTCTCCTTTCCCTGTCCGCGGAGCCAGAGGGATGGTGCACTCGGGCAGCCCGTCTGCCCCTACCTCTGTGCTAAAACCAGCGCATGGGAGGGGACTGTGACGGGCTGATCACCAACGGGTACCTTCATGGTGATTTTGTATATACAGAAGCAAATGAAAGGACACGGGGAGAAATTTCCTACCTGGCGAGAAGGTTCAGCCAGCAGCAGAGGTTTCCCAGTGGGGTCTCTCCTGCCTCGCCAGACCCCGGCACACAGACCTGATTCCTCACCCCCTGGTTTCAGCCCCCAGAACGGCCAGATCTTGTGCTTCAGAGAATATAATTGTTTTCAGGAGGGCCAGGCAGCAGCCCGCACGGTGCAGACGCACGTGGTCCAGTGCCGTTGGAGGGTCTGGGATGTTGTGCAGAGCCAGGGCCAGGCAGCGGGTGACGACGCTGAGTCTGGCACAGCAATTCCTATGTCCTTCTGCCTTTGGGGTTTGCCACGGTACCAGGAACTTCTGGAGGAATTTGATATTTGCTTACTTATAACAAAGTTATGGTTTGATACAGTTAAGATTAAGCTTTGATGTAAACTTTGGGGATTCATCATAGCTCTCCTTGTTTACAAGACTGATGTTTTTGGTATGTTTTTAAGTTGAACCACTGGAACCGGGATATCCGGGATACCATGCCCTTGGCCCTGCTGCTGCCCGGGGTATAACATGGCTCTTCACCTGCACTAAAACCCTTAAGTGAATTATCCTCCTGATTCGGATCAGAAACACACTGGGCTTCATCCCCAACAGTGCCACGGAGACACGGCACACAGTCGGCTCTTGGGATGTTAAAATGGCAAGACAGACAGCGGGGTTGAAGCCCCAGCCCTGGCAGGGTGAGACTGCCCCGTGGTTCGGACACTGCGTTTGCAGGGGAGCTGGAAGGATTTGAGGTGTATCTCATTTGGAGCTAAGGTTTTGCCATGAAATAATAGGTTTTGCTCCTAAAAATATTTTTACTCTCGCTTTACCAAAGCTTTTCCTTCTGTAACTCCTTGCTCTGTCCCACATCCCTCACCGCCAGCGGATAAATCCCTCCTGTAACTCTGTCTCTAAGCCAGGTCCTGCCCCGCAGCCTCCCTGGGCCCTGCAAAGGGCAGGTGTCCCCTGCCGTGCCGTGCCATGCCGTGCCATGCCATGCCGTGCTGTGCCATGCCATACCGTGCCGTGCCATGCCGTGCCATGCCATGCCATGCCATGCCATGCCATGCCATGCCAGGGGTCTTTACTGTGTCCAACTTGCACACCCACATGGAGGGGAGGATCCTGTAGTTATTTGCAAGGAATGGACCTACGGAGGCTCCCAGTGACTCTCCAGAGGCCCCCAGACCCCAATTTAGATGCTTAAAATCAGAGAGTACAAAACCCTCAAGCCTTTCAACGCCTAAGCAGTATATAAGGAAACAGATATTTCACTAAGAAAAAACCCTCTTAATTATAACAGTCTCATAGTGAGAGTCATTTGACCAACATTTTCAGACTCACTGCAGGACTAAACTATTAAAACAAAAGAAAGAAAACCGAATGAAATAAGAGTCTTGATTTCTACTGACCCAGAATAAATGATACCTCAAAATAAATGACATAACACTTCATGACTTATTGTTCTTTAAAAAATCATTAAGTCAACAACTGTTAGTGCTTCCTCCTGGGAGCAAACTTGGGAATGTCATTAATATTAAAGTCCAGGACATCTGTCAGTGTAAATGCCTTTAAATGCCTTCTCTTTCCAACTCTTTATTTGCAGGTTGAAAATCATTTCTGCGGTCAATACATATTTGAGTCACAATTGTAGAAGAGTGTTTTTATGGGTGTCAGATTCTCCGCTGGAGATCTGTGTTGAAATAATGAATATTTAACTTTGAAGAAAAATTAATTTCTATTCACCTTGCCCCACAGGCAGTTACTTTTAAAGAAATTAAGGTACAAATAGTTGTAATTTAGAGTCTCTTATGTGCATAATACAAAGCAATGATAAAAAGATGTGCTCAAGTCTGCTCAATGCCTTGAGAAAATGTACTTTAAATTATTCAGAGGCAGTTTGTCTCGCACGTGGTATGCACGAATCCCCCACGTTAATCCCCCGCTCCCCGGAGTAGCAGGCAGGGGAAGGCAGCTGGAGGGAGGAGGGGAGCTGTGAGCACACCTTGGCCGCTGCCGGCGAGGTGTTCTGGCTCTGCCCTCCGTGAGATGCTGTGCCACGATGCTGCGCTGGGATTCCCCCTCCCCATATCCCAGAGCCTGTTTTTGGAAAAGTGGCTCCTTTGGTAGAGGCCAGGTGTGAGTAAGTTAGAGCTTAGAGCATGCACAGTGGTAAAAATTCTTCTCTTTTTCTCTTTTTCCCCAGAAAATCACAGGCTGCAGCCTGGAGGGCAGTACCATGCGCCGGCCCGTGGGGCTCCAGCATGATACCATCGTCCTCCCCGCCAGCATCTCCCTGCTCTCAGCTGGAGCTCTGCTTACTTTGCTTTCCCAACGGGGAAGCATTGCCTTCACAGCTAGCGCTGGGCATGGAGAAAGCTCTGGAAGCGTTGGCAAAGGGCCCTGGAGTGCGAAGCCCGGGAGCTTCGATGGAGGAGTGCAAGCAAAGGAGAGAAAAAAAACACTTAAAGAGCAAGTTGTGGGCACAGCATGGCTCAGGGCTCCTCTCAGCACCTATGAACACCAGCAAGAGTTTTAACTTTATTTTTAATAGGTACAAACCCGAGGCCATTATGAAGCCTTTTCTTTACAAGATTTGGTTCTGAATTCACCCTGGCAGCCCTTTAAGTGGATGCTTTCAGCACAGAGAAACAAGAGGTCTCGCAATGATTGATGGAAATATAGAAATATTTGGAAACATTAACAGCAGGGTCAGACCAGAATGGAAACTCGACGAAGCACAGGTCCAGCTCGGTAATTTAAGTGGAACCGGCTTATCAGGAGGTCCTAAAATAGAGCTGGATCGGTAACACTGCCCCGAGCCTCTACTTCTTAACATTATAATAGGGTTCTTCACTGGGATTTCTGGCTGAGTTTCAGTTTGCGAGTCAGGTAAACCCTCAGAGAACTCTCGCTGGGACTGGCAGCACCCGGGCTCCTTCTGCAGACCAGAACCAGGGTTTTGCTCGGAGCCGAGGGACTCGAGTGCGGCCCTGGCCGCCTTCTCAGTGTGACCCCAAAGAGGTCCTTGAGGAATGAAAGCAATCTGGTGACCTTTCTGCTTCTCTCCCCCCGCCACCTGAGCAAGGAAACTATTCCTTCAGCTTAGCAATAAGAGCTTATTATATGGCATAGTATACATAGGCAGATAAACCTGCCTTCTCCACGGAGCAGAGGATAACGTCGAAGCACTCTAGTCTGTGACAGATGACAGACAGGGTGAAATCTCTCATGCGGCCGATGAGGACAGTCCTTTACTAATTCCCTCCAGGAGCCAGTTTATCATACACAAATTGGCACGAAATAAAATCCAGCCTGGAAAAAATGGAGAGGTTATGGAGACTGAATGAAGCGCAAGAGCTGCGCTCTGCTCTGCTGCCCCGCTGCTGTGCTCCAGCCCTGTTTGCATCTGGGAAGCAGCAAACAAGAAGTCTGAAAATTAGACCTGGTATTAGGCTTAATATTTTCAAAGGTGGGGGGAAAAAATGGTTCAGCTTAAACCTGGTGGGTGGGATCCGTTCTAGTTCAGTGCGTTTTCTCCCCCAGGCAGAGCCTGTGGGAGCTGCAGAGCCACGTGGGAGCAGTGGGGACAGATTATCCATCACTTCTCGGATCCAAGATGGATGTGTGGAGGAAGGCGCAAGTGATGGCCGTGAGCAGCATCCCGTCACCGCTTTCCAAGGACATGGCCTCCGGCAGTCCCTGAGGCTGTCCCCGTGCAGGGACACAGTCCACGCTGTCCTGGAAGGAGGGCACATGCGTGGCATCCCAAACAAAGTGTTTGCCTGGAGAACACAGCACCCGAACACCGACAATTTGCGTGTGGGTTTTAGTTGCAGAAATGGCCAAAACATTCAGAACAACTTATTTAAATAAAAAAGAAGATCAGATGTCTGATTTTATTTAAAAAAGGGCTGAGGTTCCTTCCTCCCTTGTATTTGTCAGGTAGTTCAACAGCAGCTGGCTGTGGAGCTGGTTTGTGCTGGCTTTCAGTTTTTATTTTTCCCATTTCTACCTTATGAAGATGCCTTTGAGACGAGAGCTGGGACCATCTGGGGGACTCACCCAGCCTTTTCCTTTGTTTGAAGACATAGAGGGGCCAAAAGCTCATTTTAGAAAGAAGGTGGCCTCTGAAAGAGGCTGAGTGTGAAGGTGGGGCAGGGAATATTTTGAGATTTTATGCAAAATGTGCTACAAATGAAAATTTCACCCGTGCGGAAGAATACAGAGGATCCTCGGCATCACCAAGTCCTTCCCGGGGAGGGCAGGATGGTTGTGAGGACGTGTGTGCCTCCGCTGCTGCAGTGCCCTGTATCACAGGCACGGACCCTAAATAGCTCTGGTTATTCAGAGGCTGAGAAGAGGTTAATAAATAGTCTCTTACTGATGGAACCAATTTAATTAGCTTGACTTGAGCAGGAATAATAGTACACTCCATCTCCTCACTGGGCATTTTTCAGACTATGTACAGTAGCTGTAAAACCAGTTTTTATGATCTTCTTTCGATGAAATAATGAAATGAAATCCCCGACGTTCGATGTACCAGGCACTATAATTCACGGGTGAAACAAGAACATGCATTTGGGGGACAGCTCAGGACAGAAGGCAGGTTTTATTTATTGGGTTTGGGGTTTTTTTGCTACTGTGCTTTATTTCATTATGTAACCTTTCATACTATATTCAGCATCAATTCATGGGGCATTATTCGAAGCTTATAATGTAAAACCAGTGAAGTGTTTACTGGATGAGTGTTTTATGTGTGCGCGCAATTACTTTGCTGAATCTGTTTTATCCGCTTTCAAGGGCCTCTTTTTTATATATCCCAATGGTTTAAATAGCATTTTTATTAGAGTGCTTAGGATTTAAGTAGGTAAACTCTTCCGAGTGATGCTTTCTGGGAATCTCTGGCATTTAAAAAATTAAAGCGATATAGCTGAGGCTGGCTTAACTCTCCCAGCTCTTTAGCGTGCATTACGTGACTTGGACGCCAAATTTGAGGCTTTCTACGTCCTCTTCGGTCCCACGACCAAAGTAGCTGGAAGAATTTGGGTGAATTGCAGGAGCGATGGAACAGAGATCTCGGGATCTCTCAAAATGGCCGAGGCCAGCGTTGCCCCACGTGTGGCCAGGAGGAGAGCAGGGTGAGGGACAGCTGTTTTCTCTTCCCAGGGCACAACAGAGGTCATACAAAAGCAATCGGCACTGAGCTAACATTTAAAGCAATAAAAACCAAGTTGTTTCAGTTCTAAAGCAGCAAATTACCTGGCTGGGTCACTGTGTGTGACAGCCAGCATCCGTAATGTTATCATGCAGGGGGATTTTTGGCCGCTGCCTTTACTTTTCCAAACCACTCATTATTTTTCAACCATTTGTACGTAATTCTCCTCTTTTAGGGAGAGTTTTTTCATGATGTACTCATCACTGAGTGTTCATGTTTATATGTACTCTTCTAAACCTGCCCTGATCAGAACGTGGATGGGAATTGCGAGAGCCATAAGCGCCCCGATCCCTCCTGTTGGGGCAGAGATGGTGAGACTCCACCTGGAGTACTGTGTTCAGCTTTGGAGTCCTCAGCCTAAGAAGGACATGGACCTGTTGGAATGAGTCCAGGGGAGGCTACAAAGATGATCAGAGGGCTGGAGCACCTCTCCTATGAAGACAGGCTGAGAGAGTTGGGCTTGTTCAACCTGGAGAAGACAAGGCTCCGAGGAGACCTTATTGTGGCCTTCCAGTGTCTAAATGGTGCCTACAAGGTAGCTGGAGAGGGACTTTTCACAAGGGCATGTAGTGATAGGATGAGGGGTAATGGCTTCAAACTGGAAGAGGGGATATTTAAATTAGATATTAGGAAGAAATTTTTTGTTTTGAGGGTGGTGAGGCAGTGTCCCAGGTTGCCCCGAGAAGCTGTGGCTGCCCCATCCCTGGAGGTGTTCAATGTCAGGTTGGACGGGGCTGGGAGCAACCTGGGCTGGGGGGAGGCGTCCCTGCCCAGGGCAGGGGGGGTGGAACGAGATGATCTTCAAGGTCCCTTCCAACCCGAACCATTCTGTGATTCTGTGAATCTATGGAGACCTGCAGCATGTGAGCTCCGTACTTGCTAGTGTCTTTGGGGTAGCAAAGTGGGGCTGAAGACGGGTGAGAGAGAGCAATGAGGGGGAAAAGACTGATTTTGGGAGCCTGGTTGGGGCATTGACTCACCAACCTCACCCTCAGCACCATTCAGACCCCTTTCCTATCTGGTACTTGTCCCTGCTCCCCTTGCCTCCCTGGGGAACCAGGAGAAACCCATATCTCCGGGATGCACCGAGCATGAAGACTGACACCAACACACACACACATGCAC